>JAVQJD010050296.1:0-15011 GCA_036023655.1 Nannoperca australis
GGGGGGGGGGGGGGGGGCCCGCCCCCCACCGATTACCACGTAACCTTTGCAGCTCAGAGGCAGGGCTGACCTCAGATCAGACAGGAAGCTACAAGTCGGTGTTATTCCTAAATGATAAAAGCAGCAATGTGTTTTTTTAAAGAGCTGGAAACATTTTTGTATTAATGTGATAAATTACCTTTATTATTGGCATTGGACTTGTTGGATTAGCTAAAAATAGACACTTTCTGTCTGGATATTTTGCCAACTGATAAACTGCTTGTGGTTAAAACAAATGTTAAGTGACAAGTATGCAGACCTCGAGTTCAGGGTGTTGTGTAACACATACTGATCCAAAGACCAACAATAAACTTCAACGTCAAGTTTATCAATTGATATCAGAACATTTTTACTACATTGTGTCACCCTGTACTATTCACGTGCCAGCTGACCTTTGACCCGACAGGTTTTAGCTTAAAAAAAAAAGTTTCCTCAAGTATATAATATAAGATAATATAACATATTATATTATATATGTATTGTGTTGTTATGTTATGTTATGTTGTAACATAAAATAACATTTAATATATTTTATATATATAATATAATAAAACATAACATATTATATTACTTATATATTATATATATATATTATGTTATATTGTGTTATAACATAATATACTTTAACGTAATATAACATATTATATTGTAATATAAGTCTAGGTACACTGTGAGCAGAGTGAGTTGCTGTGCTTTACGGTACCTTGGTGCTGGACCTGGTACTCAGTGTCCCCGACCTCCCCGAGGAAGCATCCCCGTTCTCCCGCGGGACAGGGCTGGACTCCCTCGGGGTGCCGTTGCTCTGCGTGTCCCCGCGGTCTGAGTCGCTGTCGGCGGCGGGCGTCCCGGGAACCCCCTCCGTGACGAACTCTTTCCGGCACTGCAGGTTGTGCTTCTTCAGCAGCTCAGCCGTGGCGGCGTCCACCACGATGAGCTCCAGGGCCCCGGCGGTGTCCCGTATCCTGGAGACCACCTGCTGGTGGCTCTCGCCCTCCACGCTCTCCCCGTTCACGAAAACCAGGCGGTCACCCGCGAGAAGTCCGGCCGCGGAGGCCGGGGTGTCGGGCTCCACCAGCCGGATGAACTGCCCGGTCTTGCCCTTCTCTCCGTGCAGGTGGAACCCGTAGCCGCCGGATCCCTTCTCCAGCACACACAGTCTGGGTCGGAGGTTTGACATGTTGTTGTTGTTGAAACTTTAATCCTCACTTTCCAAACCTACTTTAAACACAACAAACAAAAACAAGCGACACCTGTTGCTCAAACCAACTTCGCCAGAGCTGCACTTCCGCTCCTCTCACTCGCTGTAAACTTTCCGCTGCTAAAACTGGCGTTTTCACTCCCACCGCCCGCTTCAGTTCCTCCCCTGCGAGCTGCTGTGTTGCAATCTCCCTTCTCACATCGACGACAACGCGTGTTCACCCCGCAACAAGATTAACGCGTGTCGTCGGATTTTCAAAATAAAAGCAGCTGATAATTTCATTAGGGCTGATTCTATTTGTGTGAGAATTTGGGGCTTTGCAATTACAAGGCACAGAAAGGATGCTTTTAAAGCAGGGTACCAATATACCTATAACCTAATATGTCCTTTAAGTTAGAACATTTTCAGGAAGAGAAAATTAAAATGAAAGAAATAACTTAATGGATAAAATAAAAAAGAGACAAGAGCACTCTTGGAAATTGGCTTTTGGAGCATCGTGTAGAAAAACACTTATAAAAACTCATAAAAACTTATTTTAAATGCATAAATACAATTACTAAAAATAAATTATTCTGATTAATAGAACATTTTCAAGACTTTTCAGGTCACCTCAGTATTTCTAAAGCAACAATTGTGTTTTTTGGTTTCTGTTCTTGTAAAAATTGTGTTTGGAGTCCCAATTTCTGCTTTCTGTAAACATCATATTGTTGTTTTCCTACAAGCCTGTCACTGCCCAGACTGCTGTACACCACTTGTTACATTCATGCAAAGGACACAGATTGATTGGGAAATCAATTAAAACTCTAAACCTTCTACAGAAAGTGTTTGACAGTCTGGAAGGCAGACAGGATTGACCTTTACTAATGTTGTCAGTTGTGTCCTAACATCCTGGTGTACAGGCAGAAGATGTCAGCCCCCTCTTGAAATAAAAAGAAGACAATCTTTAAACCTCTGAGGCTTTTTTGGAAGATCACGAAGCAATCTCTACTTTTTGACAACCTTCAACAGCCAAAAATCCAAAATGGACAAAAAAGTTAGTCCATATTTTTTTAAGCTGCCGCGCTCGTGCTTTTATTGTGAAGGCTACACCTGCAAACAGGAAGTGTTGCTTCTTTTTAACCCGCAGATTTTATAACTGCACAGCTTCACTTATTAAACAATTATAAAGATACGTGTTTCATGGTGGTTTTATGAGTGAAGTATAAAACCAGGTAACGAGTTAAGAAAATTCAAAGACCCGGAAGGCACCATATGCATTGTTTGTGAGGTGGTTTTTAATTTCATTGATTGCCCTCTCTCTCTCTCTCTCTCACACACACACACACACCCTTTTGGTTAATATGATTCATGTGGTGGGTGACTGCAGGGGAGACCACTGTTCATATCAAGTGTGCTCAGTTAAAAATAATTTATTTCTTATGCAGCGACACATCAAAGACAACTTTTGGCAGCGTGGACTGACAACAAACAACTGTTCTATACAATCTATACAATATATACAAGGTCTAATCAATAAATACTTTCAGATTAGAAACTGCCAGACCTGAGCGGTCCAGGTCCATCGAGTCAGGGCGTCCATACTGAAACTGACCGATATGAATATTTGCAGAAACGCTTTGCATTCTGTTGTCATTAGAAGTCCATTAGTAAAACCTGAACATGGATCCGTCATGTTCTGACATCAATAGTTCCTTAAAGCTGCACCAATCAGTATTTTCATGTTCCCAATGGATCATATGGCTATATGTACTGTAAAAAGTGTGGCCTGTAGTGTCAAACCCACAGGGAAATAGCTTTTTAGCATCTTTTAAGTCATTGTTTTGGTTGTTCAGCCTGAAACTCTGAGGTTTTTTTGTATAAAACATTCTGGTAAAACCAACACGGATGGGGGAAATAGGTTGCTAATGTTGTTCTGTTGCCCAAAACATGTTTTAGATCAATGAATGCACCTTTAATGTATTGGTGTGGATTTATATGCTAGATAAAATTTAACCCTGAGTGTTGAGATTAAATCTGAAGAGAAATGCTAATTATTTGTTCATATTTTTATGTTCATCTTGATACAAATATAAACAGAGTTTAAAATGTCCTGGAGGCACCGCGCACAGATTTGTTACATGCAAACATGCAACAGAGCTTTAAAGTCTATAATCAGGCCATAAAAGCTAAATATAAGCTATATAATGCAGCCAACAAAAATCAGTTCACTCACAAATGTAATATGTAGATCATCATCGGTCGAGTAGTTATGTTTGGTCTTGTGCAGAAATCCTCCTGTAGAGACACATTTCTGGTGACCAAACATTTTCTTGTCATTAACACACGGCTGCGTGTTCACGAACATGTTCCTCTCCAGGCGTCAGACGCTCACAGCACATTAGCTTCTTCTCCAGCTGTGTCCCTGAGCTTTTCTTGAGTCAGTGAGTCAGTCACTTATCGAGGACACTTTGTCAGACAGTGTAAGTCATGAACAAACAGGGCTTTTGTCCACGTACATGGCTTTGACTTGCAGCCTTGACACAGTGAATGGCCTTTGTCTCGATCTGTTGGTAGATTGCATGATACATACGGTTGTAGTAATGTTGATCCAAACTTATATAAATCTGCCTTGAGACTGTGTTCCCTTCTGGTTTGTGTCAGTGGTGTGTGGTTTTTTATAATATCTTCCATTGTGGCCAACTGGTGTGTCACAAAACACCTTGTAGGCCTACTTCCATCAACACTATTTTAGTAGTAAATACAAAATCTATTTCCAGTCAGAGATCTACAGTATGAACTGTAAAAAAACAACCATTTTGGGGAAATATGTTAATTCACTTTCTTTCCAAGAGTTCGATGAGAAGATCAATATTAGTACGAAGCTTCAGTCTCTATGGGATTCGTGTAGCTTAGCATGCTGAGCTAAGCAATGAATAGTTAGAGATGTGACTCCACCACAACTTGTTGTTTTAGCCATGCTAGCACGTTAGCTCTAGGGATATCCTCCGTAGAGAAAATATCAACAACTAGTTACCATGAACATGTGTGCAGACATTCATGGTCTTCAGAGGATGAAGACTTCTCCAGTACTTTACTTTGTTTATGACCAAACACTTGCAGAACATGACATTCCCATCAATAGCCTCAGCTGTACTTTGTGTTTATTGCTAATAAGCAAATGCTAGCATTCTAATACGCTGGTCTAAGATGTCTATCTTGGTAAACAGAATAATTGCTGAAAATCTGCATGTTAGCATTGTCATTGTGAGCACGTTAGCACTTAGCTCATATCCTCACAGAGCTGCTAGCATGGCCGTAGTCTTTTTGTTTGTGTACGGGTTAACCCTTAAATGTACACTTAGCGTTTCCTGTTTGGCCTCATGAAAATGTATTTTCTGGCAAAAATATACTTTTGGTGTGTTTGTTATTGTTCAAGAAAGTTTACAAGAAACGTACCTTAATGTATAAGGTGGGCAAAAGACCTGAAGTATGTAGGTATGTTGGAAAAATACATTTAAGGGTTAAACAAATGAGATACAATGAGTTAATGTTGGTGTATGAACCAGGCTAGATGTTTCCTTCTGCCTCCAGTCTTTATGCTAAGCTAGGCTAACCACGTCCTGACTCCACACACATACACAAGATTTGTATTCTCATCTAACACTTACAAAGAAAGCAAATGACATAAGGGTCTAATAAATAAATAAAATATTCAGTTGCTCACACTGATAAACGTCAGTGTAAAGAAGTTTGGCCAAAGAAAACTGTGGGTTTGGAGAGTCGGTAGCTTGGTTTGTCCTCCTCTCACTCCGTTGATCTACTTTTGGCTCTTATAGTGTTGAATGAATGGCAGCATCGTATTTTGGGAGCAGCAGTGAGTTAATAGGACTTCCTCCCACTCAGGACAGCGCTGACAGGCTGTTCACACTCAGCGGTGGGAGGACGACTCGAGATTTAAAAGTAGCTGCAGCAACTCGACTTCTCCTTCTGCGCTTCGATGTATTCATGAATCTGGAACTTGGGTTCATTGGGATGCTGGACCGCCCGGTGCTTCAGCTCTCTGGAGAACAGAACCATTGGTGTCATGTTATTTACTCAATCTACTCTTCTATAAAGGAAAATGTATGAATGAATAAATTGTCACTTATTAACCATACATAAATATGTTATGCATTACTTGGAAAAGCAGTTGAAGTCTGATTATTAAGGATCTTATTAAGAGATTTTTCATCTTTTTATTAAAATCCCAACCAAAATTAACAAAATAGCATTTAAAATATTTAATTAAGCCCTTCCATTTGTACTCATTTGTACTTCATTTGGGACACTTAATAAACACTTAATAAATAAATAAATAATAAAATGTGGTCAATTTTAAGGGGTTAATTCATCAATCATCCCTTTAAAATCCCATTTAAATGCTTAAATTACATCACTACTAATGGGTAAATAAATGGAATGGAATGGAAAATATTAAAGGTGTCTTTTTGGATCAATGAGGTGCTTAACGTCTAAGAAATGCTTTTATTTTATACTACTCCAAAGACCGGTTACATTAGTATTTCTGAAGTTAAAGGTGACCATGATGTACTGAGTATATGTCTTATTTTGAAAATCCTATTTTAATTTAAAAAACCTTTATTTTAATATGGCATAAAACATAGTACATTCAAATGTTTTATTACACTTTAACCCCTTCAGAGAAATGTTTAATAGGTTTTGTTATCGTATAAGCAGCTGGATTTTACTGAACAGCAGCACTCGAGTGTTAACAAGGCGTTATGTTCAGTGTGACTGTGTCGTACTTGGCCACAGCAGTGAAGGCCAGATCTACGTTGACTCCTGTCTTGGCGCTCGTCTCCATGAAAGGAACCGAATACTCCTGAGGACACAAAGTAAACCACAGTGAGCAGCAGAGTCCGCCGCGTCAGATACGGATGTACAGCCGTGGAGAAAACACTCACCCTGGCCAGCCTCTCTCCTTCATCTCTCCTGATCGCTCGCTCGCTGCTCATGTCAGCCTGACACAGAGATGCAGGGCAGTGTAGGTCAGACGTGCACATTCAATGAAACAGATAGTCGCGTGTAATATATGTTATAAACTATTTCATTTACTTAGAGGCTTAGAAAAATGTGGTAAAACAAACAAAACAAAACATACATGATAAACAAAACTGATGGTGAGTGTACAAGTAAGTGTGGCGTATGTTTATAATGTATTACTTTATTTTAATTCTTCCTAAAACATTTGGAAACGCAGCCTTTTGCTGTCACATTGTCACGTTACTTAGTTAGAGATAGTGGAGTAGCGTGAAACCGAATGGAGGCCACATAACGCGCCTTTCATGTGATAGACAGCCGATCCTCCAGTTAAATGGTTCATTTGCCGTCACACTGGGTCATTTTCAGGGGCGGCATGGGCAGCAGCTGATTGCAGCAATAATAAAAAAAAACTTTCTGAGCTTCTCAAACTGTTTCCTCTCACCTTGTTGCCCAGCAACATGATGACTACATCGCTCTGTGCATACTCATGGACCTCTGTTAACCACGCCTGAAACAACAAGTACAGACAGACACATGCATACACAGACTTATTAAGTTTAGACCCACTCATTCCCATTTCGTTCCAGGCGCTAGACATATCCCAGACTCACCCTGATGTTGTCAAAGGAGGTCTTGCTGGTAATGTCGTACAGGAGGAGCAACGCTTTAGAGACAGAGCCAAAAGAAGAAGATAAATGAACATGTAGTTCTGCTTTTCCACACACAGCTGCCTGTGGCGCATGTTTGCCTCACCGTGTGCATCTCTGTAATAGGCGTGCGTCACACTTCTAAACCTTTCCTGTCCCGCGGTGTCCCAAATCTGAAACAGAGAAGAAGAAGAGGAGCTGTACACGGTGATTTGTTCCGGTTCCACTTGGCTAACTCTGGTTTTTCAGTGACAACACTGCTGCCCGAGAGGAAATCAAGCCTGAACTCTAAAAATAAGCTGCCGTTGTGAAAGCACATCAAGTTTCAGGGGAACTGATTTACTTACTCACCTGTAGTTTGACCTTTACATCGTCAACCGTCACCACTTTATTCTGAGAGAAGACACACAGATTTTAAGGTGTGTTGAAATGAACACTTCACAGATTCAAGAACAATTATATTAGCAATTAATCCAAATGATTATCACAGTAAAGACTCTCTGTCTCTATGTCAACTGCTTCCTCTGAATCTGCTTCCTCTAAAACTTTTAGTTCATCCAAGTCACAAATGGAGGAATCTTTTGTAACTTATTAGCTGTGTGTCACCGTTTAACCCTCCTGTTGAAGTATAAACTGCTCCACAAAAGAGACGTGTTTTTTTTGATGAGCTAACAAGCTAGCTTGCCAAGAGAGCTGCGCTAGCGTCTTAACCTTTGACATGCATGCTAGCTGCTAGTTTGCCTGCTACTGTAGTGCACTAACGTCACCAAGGCATGTGGAGGAAGTGGGTCTTACACGTTATTAGCTGCGGATGTAAGAAATTTGAGAGATGCCAAGAGAGCAACAGGGGAATATGTTTGGTTTGGAATGTGGAAAGTTGCCATCCACCATTTTGCATCTAAAATACAATGTGAACTGCCCATATTAAGAGCCGAGCGGTCTGGACGATGCCAGATAAAAGGCCTACCAGCTGGAGAGGCTACTTCTACCATCAGACTGGTTGGAGGACGCTGTATTGGGTGGGAGTTACAGAGTATTGTACTCTCATGATGCCGGTGCACAACAAAGTAGTTTATTTCCCAAGCATACCTTGTTTTCTGGTAATGACAGCAGCTCATTCAATTCTTTTCATAGAAAGGTGGTTGGCTGTGACGGTCAACTTGTCCTATATTGGAGTGTTTCTATTTCCCAAGGGAATAAAAGTGGGTGTTCTGTGAATTATCCAGGGTAACGGTGAAACTGGAAGGACCTGTTGCAGTAGATTGTTTTGTAATGTGTGTGTGTGTGTGTGTGTGTGTGTGTGTGTGTGTGTGTGTGATGTCGTGAGCGTGGCCGACAAAATTAAATTTGCCTCCATTTTATAGCACACGTGTTTCAAAAACCGGCTACAGATCATGACATGTAACTGAGAAAATATGTCTTTTTGTGATTTGGGTGAACAGACGTAATTTGTCCTACTTAATTTCAACACACACACACACACACACACACACACACACACACACACACACACACACACACACACACACCGTGAATCCAATGCCCACTGTGGCAGAGAAGGAACCGGGGATGAACTTCCCCTGATCGAACTGCACCAGCAGAGACGTCTTTCCGACCCCGCTGTCCCCGACCAGGATTGTCTGCAGGAAGAACAGTCAACAGTTCAATTATTAATCAAACAATCAATTTTGAGTTGTGAGTCAGCATCTGCGTCACGACGGACATTTCTGCCTCCAAGCAGCACAAACAGTGTAATCTTTTACAAGAGCTTGGCAGTGTACCGCCGTTGCAGTGTGACTCACAAGCTGCAGGAGATAACCTTCAAGACAATGAAATTAATGAAAGGCAGCGTTCAGAAGCATCCAAGTTAGTCACCGCGGACATCAGTTAGTACTTCAGCTGCTGTCTTTCATTTGTAGCCCACTTAGAAAAGTCACACTGAGGTGCCGGCCACCCCCACAAACACAGTGCCCTCCAACTATGACAGATACAGTGAATGAGACACAGGCAAGCTGTTCTCTGTCCTCTCAAGGGAGGATTCACGAGTGTTGATTGTGAAAATGCAGCCCGAGTGTCGACTACGGTGCGATGGGTCGTGTGTGGAGAGCTTTTGACTCTGTGAATGTCTGCTGACGTTCAGGAGTGGTCTTAATACAATGTCAGGTAGTGCGGCTGTTACAAAACAAAGAACACCAAGGATTGTGCCAAATCTGCTCAACGCCAGTGTTTGTTATAGTCAGTCCCAATGTTTTATCATTTCAGTGCACGGCAGCTACAATATGTATAATACTGTATGTGTGTAACACGGGATCTTGTGTCCACACATGATCAGAAGTCATGAACTCCCACTGACATTTAATACATTTTGATCCTGTTCTAAATGTCTCCTGATGTCTGGAGGTTGCTTTAATACGACGTGTAAGTGTGAGCATGTAATGAATGTTTAGTGATGACGTTTTGCACGTCCATAGAAGAGATAAAAGGTGGTCTTGGCCTGATTTCTAACAGCGAGCCTGTCATGAACTTCCATAGATGTTTGGACCTCATTCTGTCAGGATCGGTCACGCTCAGAAGCGTAAAGATGTTCTGAATCTACACTGTCAGAAGTGTGAGCTCGTCTTGAAAATGGAAAAGTTGGGTTTTAATGAGTTCTTTGAAGCTCTGAAAAGGGGGCGTGACGACATGATTGACAGTTCTGATTTGGTGGGTGTGTGGGCGGGACCTCACTACTGCGCAGACACTGACGTCACCAGCGCCAAGATGGCAGCGCCAGTGGGAGGAAGTGGAGACGCGTCGGCATTAATGCCATCTGCTTCCTGTTTACTTGACATCACTGAGTGCATGTGACGTAACGCCTCGTGCGCATGTGAGGACAGAACCAGCAGAGGGAAAGAATTACACATGCATGTGTACACACGATGATGAGGATGTACGTGTGTTTGTGGTGGGGGACGGGGCGTGACACTGTTTCCTTGGTAACAGAGGTTAACAGGAAGTGAGCCCGTCTCATAAAACCTCACTGGAGACTCGAGGCAATTAGAGGAGAGCGTCCTCAGACGTTTGGGAATCAGACACGGCTGATGGGGATGATGAAGACAGTACATTGTGTAGATGCGTGGCGTGGAGAAAGAGAGAGAATTAGATTTGATTCATCTCCAGGGCAGATTGTTAAGTGCCAGTGAATTTCCTATCTTGTGTAAGAACTTCCACGGAGGCCATTAAACTTTAACTATGAAATGTGGAAGTCTTTTTGCTGTATGGGAAGTCGTGAGGAACTTCTCATCTCCTCCGGCTGAGCAGAGGTTGAACGTCACTGTTATCTTCCTGGAGAGCATGAAGCCAGGATGTAATCCAGCTTGACACATTTCACATGGCCACTGATTTAAACTGCTCGTTGTGCTGCACAGCTGGGAACAGGAGCAGATTACTGTAGCTTCTAATATTAGAAGTCAGTCTGATCGCTGACGCACGTCTACAGTAGTAACATTAGTGAATGTATCTAAAGATATATCACAAAATATTTCATGATATTTTATAACTCTGGGGACAGAACTTTACAACAGTTTCTTATTTCTACGTCCACCAGATATTTTGCAACATTAGCACCTCTTTTAGCTCTGTTTTTGGTTTCCACCAACTCCCGAGGGAAATATCTGGCTCTTTAGCTGCTAAATGCTCCACTCTGTTCACCAGCCAGTCGCTCACGGTGTCTGTCTGCTGCTTGGTGCTTGCTGAGCAGGCAGCTGCACTGGAAACAGCTGCCTGCTGCTGGTGGAACAAAGATCGATGAGAGCAGTGAGACCGAAGCGAAACAGCGAAGCTGCAGCCTGTAAAAACCCAAACAACGAGCTGAAAGACGCTTAAACGCATCGTAGAGCTGGTTTTATCACTACGAGGGACCAATTTTTACATTACACATAGTCATCTGATCCCTTGTTCACATAAAAATATTGATTAGTGCAGCTTTAAAGATTTACGTCTTCAGTGGCTAAATGTCACAGACAGGAAGTATCGATAGACGGACTAATGAAATATTTTGTGACAATAAGAAGAATATTCGATATTGAATTGTATATCACAAAATCAATGTTGATTTTAGTACAAATGCTGGTTGGAGCACAGAGTCACCACGGTGGTAAGATGTAGCCACGTCTAACTTCTACTCAAACTAAAGAGCACTGAAAGACGCCCTGCTTTAGTTGTGTAACCAAGATGCCTCAGAGCAACAGAAAAGTACCTCCAATGTAAAGTAGAAAGTACCCAAAGGAAAAACAGCCTCAGTGAGACTGATCGGAGAGAGGAAGAGCAAAATGGACAGATGGACTTGCTCATGCCGGTCACACGAGAGAACTGTTTCGGATTTTTAAAAGAACAGCTTGTATTGCAAAGCACCTGCTCCCCTCACAATGCAAGCCTTCCACGTGCACACACACACACACACACACACACACACAGTCTGCTTCCAGTTAAAGGGAGCTGGTCAAAGGGTATGGTTACATTAGGATAACCCGGTTTGTGTCTCATCAGACCATTAGCCTCCGGGTAAACTCAGTCCTCACTGAACTCAGTAAAGTCACTTAGCAGCAGTCCTGATGAGCAACTCAATTATTACTTTAAGTGCACTGACAGAGCAGAGTGTGTCTGCATGCAGATTACATCGGGTTTTCTTGCAACTGTCAAGCACCATCAGACAAATGGGAAATGTCTTAAATAGGATGTAATTAACTAAATCTCATGCTCGTGTCTGGAAAGAAATCCAAATTAAAACCTGCACTCGTTTCTCACAGTGACCGGGATTTCAAAAAGAAAGTAGGGCACTGGACACTACAGGCCAAATAAAGAATAAAAGAAAGGAGCTTTGACTGATGCAGCTCCCTGCAACACAGCTTCATGATGCAATGTGACATTTCACCGACGCTCAAAGGCAGTTCCTCTTTTCTCTTTCCGTCTACAGCGAGGTCGAAGGTCGGCACTCCTGAGCTGGAGGCACTGGAGTCTGGACTCTAAAGCCGCTGCCTCGTCGGTCCACATGGACGCATGCCGCTTTGACTGCTTGCCCTGCAGGTTGGACGGATATGAGGGCGCTTCATTGGGTGTCATGGAGCATTTGAATTCCTGATGTCACTACACTTCACAGTGCAGACGGGTTATTTAAGTTGAAGCAACATGGTTACCTGACAAGCGAAGTCCAATATTCTTTCTCTTTTTGTTTTAGTCTCCACCAACTCTTTACTTTTCTACTTTTCTGATTATTTTGACCTTTTCTTACCTCGTGATTTTGTTGTTTTTTAATATGGGTGATTGTATTTTTGCACTTTGTGCTCCACTCTTGAAAAGTCCTTTACAAATAAGCCTATTCTTTATCTTCTTCTTGTTATTATTATATAAATAGTAGTTAAAGATGGTTGCCACTTTGGGGAACATAACTGCATTTTAGAGATATTCATTGTTATTGAGAATCCACGTTGAAACGTTTACAGTCAGGATGCCACATTAGTCCTTCGTCCAGTGCAGACCAATCATCCTCCATCTAACTGCTCACTTAAAACGGAAGTGGGTGATATTTTAACAAATTAACAGAGAGAGATGCTCTGAAGTCTGCAGAGACAACGTTTAAATAACACAATTAAAACGCACTTATCCTGGCGCACGTCTACGGGCGGTGGGGGGGGGGGGGGCGGGGCGTCTTGCTCAAGAGCATTTCGGTAGAAAAGCATTGTTAAAAGCTGACTGGTCGTTGCAGAAGGAATTGTGTGTTCTGGGCAGGTTTGGCGCGTAACGAGCCTGGAAACACACCACCGGAAACGGCCTCCGAGAGCAGATCAGCACCATGGAGAGCGCAGAACCGGTGTGGAGGACCGGGTCCTTCAGGGGTTGACGCACATTTCATAAATCCCACAAAATTAATAAGTAATAGAAAGAAAGAGCTTAACAAAGACATCTTAGAGTCAGTTAGTTGTTTTAAGGAAAGCAGGATTTGAAACCTTGGATGATTGGAACCATGTCGACATACCTTGTGCACTAACTCCTCATCATATGTCGGAGCTGGTGGGGTCTTTGCCTGGCTGTCGGTGGTCTCTCTGGATTCGTAGCCGCTATCGGGATGGATCTCCGGGTAAGCCGTGGTGTAGTGCGCCGAGATCGGCTCCATCGACTCCATCCGCTCCATCCTGTCGTCATCCATGCGCGCTTCTACAACGGAAGACCCTGGTGAGGAGGATAAAAGCTGGCGAAGCACACAACTCTCTCTCTCTCTCTCTCTCTCTCTCTCCCCACGCAACCTCCTCCTCTGAGCGCTCCACGCGCCTCTACAAGCCCCTCCTTTGGAGTGAATCAGTCTGCGGGCTTCTGCCTACATCACTTAACATTTAAAAGACACGTCGTGATCGCCGAATACAGCACAAAGGTGGGTGGGGGGTGGAGGGTGGAGGGTGGCGGTTGGGTTGAGGATGGAGAGATGAGCCATGAAGGCGGTGTGGAGTTTGTAGAATGGGAGGAGATGAGACAGACAGGATGAGGATGATTGGAAGGATGAGGGTGCGTTCAAGCACCGACCTGTGGCTCGGTGCATCACAGTTGTTTTTGTAAAGTGTTTTGGGGGAAGTTCAACTTGTACTGAACAGCAGTTCATATTTCTCTGCAGCTTACTGGGTTCTTTATTGTTCAGATCTATGCATTCATTTCTTTTCAAGTCTGATTTCTCTTTTTGCCACTTAAACAAAGTAGAAGTGGCCTTTTTCATGCTATGTAATACAGTTTTATGGCATTTTGACAGGTTTTAATTAAAAAAAGGCCAAATAAAAACACAATGTAAGTCAAACGTCTTGTAATGGAAACTTATCATACACCCTGAATATGTGAAAAATAGTTCTCACATACAACACAGGAACCTTTCCATCTATACATTTGATGAATTATATTATTTAAAAAAAGAAACATTTTGCATCTCCATTAACTTCCACTAGAGTTTGCAAAAGAGTCAACTTTGCAGACAGTTTGAGGTGATTTAGCTTTCACTCCTGACATGGTGTTAATCATTACCCCTCCCGGGGGGGGGGGGGCTCGAGCGTCTGTGTTGTGTTGGGCAAAGAATCAGCTGTTTTCCTCCAGCTCGACTGTAAAAGACAGATTTCTTCTTGAAAGCTGTAGATAATGTGTGTCGATGGGAGAAAGTGACTGAAGAGAGATTCGAGTTTCATCTTTTAGCCTCCGACTCCGAGAGAGACTCCTACGATGGCAGCTGAGCTGCTGACTGTCATTGTGGCTTCAAGTGAGTGCAGCACTGTTTCATTTCTTATTTGTTGAAAACGTTCATCCAACATGTTAAACTGGCTAAACACATTTTTATTTTCCATGTGGGGGAAGAGAATTTTCTGAAGAAACAAGGTGCGTGATCATGATGTGTGGGAGGAAACGTGATGGCAGAGTATTAAATGTGGTTGTTTGGGAGTCTTTTTAAAGGCTCCTTTAATAAGACAAGTAGGCAAAGACATCTGAAAGCAACATGTACTCTGCAGGCAACATTAATGTGTCACCAGAGTGGAACTTTCTGTCATCACAACACCAAAGAACAAATGTGTGATTTATGAACTACGTCACATTAACAATGAACGCACATGAGGCGTAACAACTCAGTCTTTTTACAAATACTCTTCTGAATGTAGTCATTTTAAAGATGATTTAATATAAAAGTTCAAGTCAAATGGTTCTAGTTCTGATGTTAATATCCAAGTTGAAGTTATAGATTTTACGTCTCATCAGAGGCTATTTCCTATAATATAACATCTTAGCCTTTTCAGAGATCATTTAATACGTCTACAAATATCAGATTACATAGAAAAACAGACCGTAACTGTGTGTGTCTGTGTGCTATCATTGTTAATTTAGTTTATGATAATCAACAGATAATCAACAGATCTCTTGAATCTTGAATGACCAACACACAGATTTAGAAATGGCAGCCCTCTCTGCACACCTAACTTCACTGGCATGTGGTGTCCAGAGACTACTTCTATTCTACAACACGTCCAGTCCACATGTAGCCTGTGTGTGACCCCCCCCCCCCCCCCCTTCCCTTCAGTAACATTGTGCTGTTTCTCTCTTCC
>JAVQJD010050305.1:0-14023 GCA_036023655.1 Nannoperca australis
GCGCCATCAATGACAGGGAGGAGAACCTTTTTTTGTAGAATACTTGATGCGGCCCAGCCTCACCCAGACTCTAACTCCAGTGGCCCCCAGATAAGTTGAGTTTGAGACCCCTGTTCTAAGTTAACACCATAAAGAAACACCCTGGTCAATATTTTAAGATGTAATAATAGCAGCTAAATTGCAGCATAGTAATAACATAGTGAACTACAGTGGCAAAGTAGAGGCATGAGCAAACAAATGATTGGTGACCTTTAGAGATAGTTACAATAGTAAAGAAAATGAAATGTATCACACTATATTATAATTGCCATCATGCTGTTATTCTGACACTTCTTCTTCCCTACAACAGGCCCTGTACAAGTTTTTTTTACCATTAATTAAAACTTTTAGGCATGTGTTATGTGGTGAATAATTTCCGTTTTACTTTTGAAAAATGTATCATCTTACTTTGATAATTATAAAAATAATCATCTAATTTCCCGCAGAAAATATAGAAACTCCATTTGGAAAGCCATTTAAGTCTTAAGTAGGCCTATTTTACTATGCAATGTATGTGTGAAACACTCATTATTATTACATAAGATATATGATCAAGTGCTGTGTTGTACGTATAGTCTATCATTTTATCTGATACATTATAATGTGTTCAACATGTATGACATGACAACAGGCACAACTAAATGAATGGTGAATTGAATAGCAGAAAACAACAATAGTGAGGACCTGTCACCTGAGATCAGGCCATCATTGTGCTGCTCTGTTTGTTGTTTATTTATAAGCTTGCTTGTATTGATATCTACCTGCATTGTATTGGTTTCAAAAGGGCAGACTGAAGTGGGTTACAACCTCCTAGGACTTTCCCTTTCTTTGCTTTGCTCTCATTGTGTGTCTCGATTTCTCTCTGTCAGTCTCCCTCACTCTCTTTCTTTCTCTCTCATTAAAGGCCATCAACATCTGACAAAGTAATCCATACAAACACTGATTTCTATTCATGAGTTTGTCTTTCGCTCGCCGTAGTTCCACCCATGCAAATGTCAACACTGAGATTGTTTCTCCCATGAGGCGGTTTAACACACCACACCTGTGAACAAAAGAAACATCCATATTTACCACTTTGCTTTAGTCACTCACATTCCAGTACACATTATTATAAGCCTTCACACATCTTCATTAAAAACTCCCTTTATTTATATATTGTAATTAATACATTTACTGAATTTCTTAGCAACAAAACATGTGATCCAGTAAAATGACTGGCCACTTTAAGATTTTGCAAGATTTTCTGTTTTTGTTTTTAACTATAGAAACAGTAATCCACTATTGCTTTCACATTGTGGCTCCTTGGCAGATGTTTTAGACAGTCTGCTGCCATTCCAGCTTCGTGCCATTGTCCACAGATCAGCATCTCTGAAGCGTAAAATTCAGATGTGATTATAAACAAATGCCTATACTTACTGATAATCATCATGAAATTAACATCCAGTGATGCATTTTATTTGTTATTGACTTTGCCTCTTTGACAATGTTTCATGTTTACATTACGTCTCTCCCAAAGTCTGCAAGGAATGCTTTTCCCCTTGCTAATGTACACTGTTCAGAAAATACAGATTCAAGATAAATATAAGAATTGTGAACAGTAAAATGCAGCCACACAGTATCTCTTACTGGCACTTTGTTTGCTTGTAAAACACAAAACTATCATAAAGGTGTCAGTAGTCAAACTGCGTCTGAAACTCCCTCCTCCCCACACCTTTCCAACATTGGAGTCGAGGAGACCAATGTCTGACAATGTTTGTAACTTTCCGTGGCCCTAACCACAGCTATGTCTTACTAGGCTTGACTGCCTTCTATCAAAAACATAGGGCAAATCTCCTGGGTGCTTTGCTCTCACCAGAGGGATCGTTTTACCATTCTGCTTCCAGAAAGGAGGAGGAAAAAGCCCAGTAAAAGCATCCTCTTCCTCTTTTGTTGCCGTTTTTCATCCACCCTTCTGCTATGGAAGAAAGGGCGCTCTGTGTTGGGTTTGGCCTGTATGCCCCCTTAAGGCTACAGCCAAGACTAGGGCTTATCCCACCAGTAGGGTTTGGTGTTAGTACTGTATAAACATTGGGAATCTGCAATTTATTGAAATTGGATTTTAGTGCCAGTGTCACTGGCCACTTAAACTCACATAAAATTATCATGACGTGTTTTCCAGCTAACAGAATGTTTTTAGCTTCTTACAAGTAAAGAGAGTCAATCTGAAGTGGTTTTGTCAATTATAATTTATTAAATAGACCATGTTTCTGAGCTAATTTATTCTACTCACCATTTGATTGATCACTCCCTTGACATAAACAAAAGGATTTATTTAATTCAAATATTTTAAACTCCTATTTTTACTTGGGTCAGACATTGGTTTGTAAGATTCTAATCGCTTAACAACCTCCTCTGAACACACATTTTGATATGTTTAATCATTTTTAAACATTTAAACACACAGACAACAAATAATAAATGATACAACCTTCTTTTTGGACATAGTTTTAGTTATGTTATAACCCTACATCTAATGGTGCAACTAACAGGGCCTCCTTCTAATGTGATGACTACTGGTGTTTTCAAAGACAAAGCAGTAGAAGTACTTATACATTACAAATGGCAGCATTACAGCCTTGCTCTGTTCCTTCATTCCCCAATGAAAGTAGAAAAATCTGGGAATAAATGTATTAAAAATACTGAAACCTAATATACACTCATACACTTAATGTATATACATACATGTTTCCAAGGCTATGTTATAGTGTCTAATATAAGAGCCTCTACTGTGTATACACACACCCATAAACACGGGCACCTTGGAGGGAAATGGCAATATCAATACACCATAATCTAGCCCGGAGCTGATGCAGTCTTAAACCTGAATATATCAATAGTATACTAGATGCAATATAGTGATTTGTGACAAGAAACATGGAGTTGTACAGCAAGCTTGTTGTCTTAGATGTTATTGCATTGAGTGATAGAGGGAATCTATTCAGATGTAATGCTGAGTTCACTGTCTTCAGCTGTAGTCTAACAAGATAGCCTCCAAAGTACCATGAAGGAAGGAAGGAAGGAAGGCAGCCAGTCAGCAAAAAAACACAAGAGTTTATCTTGGCATCTTATGAATGCTGAAGTATTTATGATTCTAAATGAATGCCTGCAGGCCTGCACAGCCATCATAAAAGTCTGTATTGGTATTTGTAACAGGTGAGTAGATTAAAGATTCATAACACAATGACTCAACATCAGTTAGCTACCAAATAGCAGAATATCAATACAATACAGTACTTTTTCTTCTGCTCTTTTTGGTTTAGTTTCTTTCGTTGGTTTAGTTTCTTTAAAAATGTTTTTGTTTTCTGGAAATACAGATATGAGTATGATTTGCATCATCATATCAACTGTATATTCTGAGGTATTTATTTTAATTAGCTTTGCTCTACCACATTGTCATCGTATAGACTTTATTAGATAATCAAGTATCAGACACAAAAAAACTAAAATATAAAAGTCTTAAATATGTAAATCATAGTTTTGAATAAAGGTCTGTGCTCATGTCTTATATGATAATGTCTGATTAGAGCTGGATTTTCTTCTGTCTCTCTTCTGTACCCCACATTATGGTGGCTAGATTTGACCAAAGTGCATTTGAACAAATAACAATTGATGTGGACTGTTGTCTTATCGTACATGACAAACAAATTACACTAATCACACACTCAAATCCACATCTGCCTCTGTGAGTATTGTCATGAAAAACAAAAAAACTTCACATTCACAGCGCACAAAATGCAATATTATTTAACTTTAGGCTGGTAAATATGTTATGTCCTATATCTCAAAATGTCTCTCAAAAACAGATTTGCTATAAGCCCTAGTGCTTTGTGTCACACAGAGGATGTTGCGTCTTTGGTTAAAAGTTTTCTCCTTTGCCTAAGGTAAGACGATAAACTTGATGGAAGTGTTTTGTTTTATTTTCATCTGTTTTTGATTTTACCTGCCATCTGCTAGTGCCAAAAATCCTGTAAGCCATAATGCAGTTTACACTGGAAGAACAAAATCCTATTTCCAATTTAATGCCATGAAGCAGTCTCCCTGCACATCTGTTCTCATCAAGTCACAGTACACAATATTTATATATTCACATGAAAATGATTTGATAATGGTACACTTATCATATAAAACAATACATCCCAGAGTATGGTTTATTATCTGAAACATTCTCTTCCAATTAAACAAATTTTGTTTAAATTTCAAGAGCACTACAGCCAGTTTTAGCTCCTTTTTCTAAGAAACTGGGATCTCTCGTGGTTCCTACTATTAAAACCACTTTCAAACAACAATTTCTGTGCCTCCAATGTAAAAATCTGTTAGCGTATTAATTATCAGTGAGTTCAGGCTAATAGGTGAAGAGATTTGTAAATCTTAATACCAGTAGATGGTCAGGAGCATAAAACCACAACACAATGACACATGTTGTTTGCTCCGCTTCTCCTTGCATTAATACCTCACTCGTCTTATATAATATCATTAAACTTTGAAGCAACCCCACACACAGTTTCTTCACAGTCAAGAGCTTCTGATCCTATTTACCTGTCAAGACGACTTCCTTTGCATGTGAGAGGTGTGCTGTAATAATATCATCAAAAGTACACACAGCAAAACTGATCAAGACAAGATGAAGAAAATACATTTGGAGTACGAGATTGAAGGAGTTTACAACATGTGGTCTTTTTATGATAGTGTCAAATAAGTTTAAAAATGCAGTTAGTTAGTTTCAGTGGGACCCTCATGTGTCATGCTATGTGGCAACATATATCGGTGTAAATAATGACAAAACATTGATTAATGTTTGACACAAGTCTGAAACATATAAAAACTGTAGCCACACAGCTCTTTTGTCCCCAGCTGACTTCAGTGTTTTACTCCTCTGCTCCTTCCCTCTTTCTTTTGTTCTTCTCTACATCTACACATTTCTTCCTCACCACAGTTGAACAGATTGTATCTGTATTCCACGCTGCTTCCAAACAAAAGGCATGGGACCATTTCTCGAAAGCTCAGCGGAAGAACCTGGACTTGTGGCGCAAGCAGGTTGAGGTTGGTATGTTAGTTTTCCTGTAAGATTACATTTTTATTGTGGCATGACTATGTAGCTGTATGTAGTTTTAGTAATGAGTGTTTTGAGTGTTAGTGATTTGATTAATAATTTGGGTACTTTTTAACTTTTTGCATTTAAAGGGGACATATCATACAAGAGTTGTTCTCAACCTGCTCTAAAAGAAAGTGCCCTGAGATAACTATCTTTTGATATGGCGCTATATAAATATAATTGAATTGTGCCCTCGTCAGTGCCTGCTCTGGCACTTGAGGCCTGTCCAATCAGAGCAGACTGGGCTTTTAGGGAGGGGGGCCTTAAAGAGACAGGAGCTAATACGGAGCATTTCAGACAGAGGGTGAAAAGAGGAGCTGCAGCATGAGATAAATAATGTATTTTTTAAACATTAGAACATGTAAATCTATTCTAGTAGAACCCCAAAATAGAAGTATGAACCTGATAATTAGCTAAATTTGCCCCTTAAGAGATTAAAAACGATGAGCTGTGCTCATGGCTTTTTTGAGCTAAGTGACCTAAAATTGAACCCTGAGGAACGCCAAAGGGAGGAGCTCTATTCCTGATGGCACTACTGGAAATTCATGCAATGAGTTAATGACATGGTTTAGCGTGTTAAAACTCTTAAATTTAATCTAGTAAAATTTACTTTTGAAGAAGATCATTTGGTATTGTGAGCATTATACAAATGTGTCATTGTTTTTATGACTTATATAAACTACCTTAAAAACCTGACAAAAGTATAAGCTTGAAACTTAAGTGAAACAGTACAGATTTTTCAAAATTATTACTCAAATTATCAGGAAAATGTGTCTTTCTAATACTTAAAAGGGACATTAAGAGGATCAATGATAACTGAACAGTTATAAACACCTTTTAACTAAATAATTGTTTATATCCAAAATGAAACAAAATCCAAATCTGAAATTCTTAGCTGTTAATAAGTACCTGGGTGTTGATATGATGACCTATGATGATATACTATATGTAGATATCTAATATGGATAGGGAAGTATGGAGAGTAATTAAAAGTGTCAATTAAATAAATACATGGCAGAATGAAGATAAGAAAAATGTTAGTAGATAACAGGAGTATGATGAGATGTCATACAGATCCCATGTTAATACAAGGTGTAAATGGGTTCTTAAAGTCACAAGCCTTTGTATTTGGTCTCTGAGGGCTTCAATGAGCAGGTAACTTATAGGTGGTTTTGCTGCCTCTCTACCGCTTTACTCTGTCCTATCATTCACTGCCTGCTGTCATATATAGACAGACAGTAAAATGACTGCATTTTTGCATGGTTTGTTTTGGTAGGAAATTGAGGTTATCCATCATTTTCAGAAACTGACAGGGCTTTGCTTTTTTTCATTATTATTCTCAGTCAGACAAATGCCACATTCATTATGGTGAAGATTTGTGTTTAATCATTTTGTTTTTAATAGAGAATGAGGTAAAATGTGTTGATCTGGTTGGTAAAGTTTGGATCTGTAAATATGTACATATTTATATTATATATAAACACACACACAATGCATTTACACAAACACTGCGTGTAATGTGGTAGGCTATCCACACACAGACAACACGCATCAAGCTTTGTCACAGCATGTTACTGAAACATTTTCTCTGTTGAATGTCAATGAGGTTCTATTCTTTGTGAATATTCATGTACGGTATCAAAAGAGAATAGCGTGCTTTGTGCTCCATCCCCTGCAGAGCTATGAAAATTCTAATAACTTTCCAGAAATAGATCTATGACATTAACGAGCATTCAGAACCGCTACTGGGAGCTGTCCCCATCAGAGTGTTGATACATTAATCACACTTTACACTTTAACCCACGAATATTGATTTGCTGTTAGGCGGAGCACCATGACTCTACAGATTGTTGTTAACTCCCCAGTGTAACGACTGTAGTCTTTGTATCAGCTGTTGTAGCGTGCAGGGTGAGCGTATGTTCAGATGTTTTTACCGCTGTGGTTGAACATATAAGTGTAATCAGCCCCTGATTTATTCTAAGTGCTTCAGTCAGTCTGGGCGTTGTTTCCATCACTGTATCTGTACAAACTTCCTCACTCTGCACACCAGACAGACTACAGCAGAAGTACAACTATAACTCTTACCACAACATCATGGGTGACACGATTTATACTTGGCTTTTTTTGTTGCCTGAATGAAGCAAAACAAAATCCTTTAATTTACTCTTTATTTCAATTTGTCTATTTTCATCCCTTTCTCTATTTCTGTAAAAATGTTCCATCCTTTTATGCATGCTGTTTTCTTTTAATTAAAATATACTTTACAGAGAGCACATCACTTAATATAACAGAGCACATCTGTGCTTTGTTATATTAAGAGAGAGATGCAAGTTAAGTTTTTAAATAAGTTTATAAATGGTGCAGCAATATGCTTTAATATGGCACACCGCTGATATTTATTAACAATAAATCTGGCTTCTTTAAGCCATGGCCTAATCTTATCCAAGTGGTTATTATTGTAACCATGACAAATAAGGTTCACTAATGTTGACAAAGTAGTTATTTCAACCCAAATAACAATCTTCCCTAAAGCTAAACAAATCCTAAACTATTGCTGTTAGAACATGAAACTGATTTATTTTTCCAACAGTGATTTGCGAAGTTTGTGGAAGGTACAGACAAATACATTTTTCAAATGGATGATGTAATTTTTACATCAGCCTTTGTACATTTGGTGAAAAGCTTGATGTACTGAAACACGTGGAGAATCAGTCTTAGTAATATATTAGTATACAGGCTTCTGCTGCAGAGGAAATTATCTGCACAGGCAAAATGTCACGTCTCTTGTTGCTGTCACTAAGGTGAAGACTGTTGCCCTTTGACAGGGCACAGGAAATTAAAGTGGACAAATTGAAAAGTAGATGGGTGGGGAAAACAAATGTAGATTTGTAACCAACATTGTACTTATTGCATGCTGTGCCTTTTCTGTTGTTATTATACCCTTGTACTTGGTTGGAAAATGTCTGAATTGTAATGTTTTTTGGGGTGGGGGGGGGGGGTTCAGTAGCAGTGAGTCATATATATAATAAATAGATAATAGAAAGCTTTTTTTTTATTTTTTATGTTTTATTCACAACTACTTCGAAACATTCTTGGATGGCATTTGAGGGGGTTCTCAATGCTAACAGCAAGACGTTAGATTTATGAAGGATTACAGTGCTCTTTGATCTTTAGATCTTCATCAGGCTCAAGAGCCTGTTTTAATCCTGCTGTCTTTTATCTGCTATATACTTTCACACTGCAATAACGAGAGTACAAAGGCCTTGTGTCCTCCATTGTGATAACGTGTGTGCGTGTGTGTGTGTGCGTGCGTGCGTGCGTGCGTGCGTGCGTGCGTGCGTGCGTAAGCTTACAGACAATAACAGTAAGGCAGGAGGTCGACCGGACAATAAGATCTCTCTGAAGGTCAAACTGTTACAGGCTAACAGTGTCCAGCGTGAAGGTCAAATGATTTTCACATTATTTGAAATGATTGTATCAAGACCAATCAGACACTGCAAGAGTTCAAAATGTTCACTCCTTGGTAGCTAAATACGAATTTGTACCTTTCACAAATGCAGCATAAGCATGTATGCATGTGGGGTGATGTCATTCACTCCACCCGGTCCAGATGTGTGTGTATATAAACTACATGTCTGGTCCCAGTTAACCTTGAGCTGAAACCCAGAAGACACTAAACAGATGGCTGTTTGTGTGTGTATGTGTGTGTTTTGCTGGACCTTTTGCATTGGTTTGCATAAGTTTTGTGGTATGAAATTGTTTAATGAGCAGGTATGCAGAGTATTATGGAAAGCCATAGTTCGGAAGTTCTATATAGTTCTACACTAGTTCGGTCTTTGTCAGTACTAGTTGGACAAAAGTTCCACTAATTGCTGAAAAATACTTATTAGTAAGAGTTTTTGTTCACAATGGCAAAATGGTGCACCTACTAGTACTTACAAAGACTGGATTAGTGTAGGACACTGGCGTTTGATATCAAGGATATGTAATAAATGCTCAAATGGTTTTCCGTATATCCACAATGCAGATACACACCTGCTTCTGTGTTTGTGTTTTGCAGGAGATTAGAAACATGCAGAATGAGCAGCTGATGGGCATAAGGGGAGAAGAGGAGATGGAGATGTCTGATGATGACATGATGGACTCCTCTGCAATTAACAGCAAAGACTCTGAGGACTCAGGTAAAATATTTGGGCTGACACTAAACAGTGTATAGGTGCTGAGTGGGGTGGGTAGTGAGATACTGTCACATACTGTCCTATTAGCAAATCATGTACATGTCACTGATGTCAAAAACAAACTTCATTTTGCACTTTGATAAACAGAGATAAACTTCATCTTATGTTAGCCAAACTATTTTTAAAGTAAAATTTTTAAATTTTAAAAAACTATTTTTAACTATTTTTGTTAAAACCTCACAAATGGGTAACTGAGTCCCCGCAACAGCATCCACCATTCTTCTACTTTTTAATAGTTTTTAATATTTTAATTATTTGTGCTTTGAATTGTGTGAAAATAGTGGCCATTAACACCACTTTTAAAAAATCCAGCAATTTTAGTTTGCATGTTTTTAATGTGTCAGTGGACCTGTTTACTCAAAACAAAATTAGAATCAATATGTTGTAATACGTTGGAAGTTTTTAATATAATGTATGACCCACACCATCATGTTATTCTCCTCTCTAGAGCACAGTATTGGTCTCCTGCAATTTTCCCACAGATTGATAAAAGTTACTCTGGGAAAGCTTTAGAAAAGGTATGCTCAATCAAAGTGGTTGCACAAAAAAATTGCGTACACAAAGGAGCCCCTGGAAAGCACAAAAAATATCATTGAATCCTAAATCACACACACATACACAGAGAGAGAGTCGAGGCCTATATTCCCTCTGAGAAGAACCTGTAATCTGATTTTAGAAACAGGCAACACAATAACAGATAAATACACTGTGCACAACAGGAAATTGAGCTAATCTTTTGAAATCTCTTTCCTGATGGAAAGTCACGCCCTTTAGGCTTCAAATTGGAAGGCACTTTGTTATTATTACTACAGTGAATCTTTGGTAAATCTGATATGCGACAAAATTTAACAGGGAATAAAAGTATTGCTGAAGCTTCATCTAATAAAAATATATTGGGGGCATACTTGGTGGAATTTGATAAATTATGTAGTTGGGTACAAGGTACACAATCTGCACACAAGCACAAGGCTTTCAAGTTACGGCTGAGGGTTTTCTGTCACAGCATGCACAGTAATGGGGGAATAAACATGTTGTTCCTTTCCTAGCATTTGTGTGTGCGTACATGCACACAGGTACATTATGTTTGTTAGAGTTGATAACATTGCTCACCCGGGAAATTCAGGACAAAAACAGAGGGAATTGGACAGAATCTAGCCAAACAGTTGGCTTCCCTTGGGAAGAAAAGTTAATAAGACTTGAAAATCAATACTATCCTCACCACTTGCCTGCCTCACACACACACATACACTTGCACACAAGCTGGAGTCTCCATATACATCTATATTTCCATAAGTCAGTAATTTAATCATGTTTCCACACATGGCTTAAGAAGAAAAATACATTATTTTCTAAGTATTTCTCAACTCTATACAGTTTATTCTGTATGTGACATTATGAGAGTATATTTTAAATGTGCATTTGACACTGACATCTTAATGAGATTCACGTTAATCGTCGAGGTTAAATTGAACACACGATAGGATTTATGATATTGTTACCAACTTATCTTTATCATCATCATCATCTTCCATACAGTCAATGATTGTTAGTTGTGGGCACCAATCTGGATGAAATATTAGGTGTCTTATTATTGAGTGTCTTTCTGATTTGACTGACATTTGACTCATTGCAGCAGCAGGCTCACATTGAGCATTATGTTCTTTCATCCCTCTGTACCCCATCTGAAGGAGTCAGCTATGAAATACTTGTATATTTTAAAGTTTAGTTTAGTTTATTGCATTGCTTGACAGAATGAGCCTGATTCACACAACTTTTCTCAAATTCTTCTTCTTGCTTTTGTTCTAGTGTAAATTGTCCTCAAAACAAAACAACCTGGGGTTCATGTAATATGCATTTGTCTGTTATGGAATACAAACTGTGCATCTTCGCTGATTTTGATTCACACCATGGCAAACCCACAAGTGGTCTGCTATCAAGTGGCTCAATATGGATAAATATATTAAGAAAATAATGGGAAAAACTGTTCAGAACAGGCAGTTGATTTGATTCAAGCAGCAGATGGTAAACTCATAGTTTAGCTGATATAATAGTGTTGATTTTATCCTGACAAAAGCTTTAACTCAGTGGATAAGGTCATCAATGCACCATGCATCTTAAAATAGATATTAAAAGATTGCCTGAAGCAGACATGATATTAATAGGTAGTAGCCAGATATGTGGCATAATTTCAAAAGTATTGAGAGTAAATTCTTGTAATTTACGCCTGACCATCAGATACATAATCGTAACCGTAAGCTTTGCTGTACACCTTTTATGGCCCAACCTGTTGTCTATTGTAGGATATTATTTCAAAGTTGGCACCACATTAGACTTTCTAACTTCTATTTGTGAGTGCTGAAAAATCAGATCCAGGGCATTTCCTATTATATTAGCAATGGATTTCAAATCAAAATCAATACATCGGCTTTGTTCTGCTTTCAGTCTCACGGAGGTCAGTGTGAATTTAATTTCTTCAGGAAAGTTAATAGGAAAAGGGAGAAGAGGAAAAAGAAGAATCCTATTGAAGTCAAAAGCCTGTTAGAGATAAAAGGCACTTTTAGCATTTTTCAAAAGGGATTGTATTTCAGTGTCTGCATGGGAACATCATTTTTTAAAAGTTCTCATACTCTGCATTTGGTTCACAAATGTAATGGAGGAGAATGATTCTTTGTCTAAAAGCCTCTGGAGGGGGTTTCTCTACACTTTTTGCTGTAATTGAGATTAAACAGAATTCATTTAGCATCAGTGTCTTTATGAGGTCAAAGAATACAGTTTATGATAATGTTAGTTAAAGTATAAAGTTGGTGTATATGTGGGAATTATGTAAGGTTGACAGTTGTTTCAGTCAGCAGTAGCAGTGGATGATTGGTGAATATCTATTTGGGAACATTAATCTTAAATTTGAAAGCAACCAGTGTGTTCTCAATGAGTTTTTTAGCATTCATAAAT
This sequence comes from Nannoperca australis, assembly GCA_036023655.1. NCBI lineage: Eukaryota > Metazoa > Chordata > Actinopteri > Centrarchiformes > Percichthyidae > Nannoperca > Nannoperca australis. Next base: position 12,358 of record JAVQJD010050305.1, read on the forward strand.
ATATAACTAAAGCTTGTGATTTCAAGAATCAGTTAAAGAATCAAGAATCATTCATTGGGTTTCTTTAAAACAACAGAAATATGTTTGTGTTTCTTGTCGATGTCTGAACTGGATGGGGTTTGACAGAAACCGGACCGGTGAAATATATTCCTAGGTAGTGTAAGTATGTGTCATTGTATGTGATTGTGTGCAGTATAAATCTGTAGGTGTTTCCCAAGCAGAAGCCTTAAAGGAGGAGAATGACTCCCTGCGCTGCCAACTGGACGCCTACAGGAACGAGGTGGAGCTCCTGAAACAGGAACAGGGCAAGAACCAGCCAATCAGGAGTGAGGAGGACAACACACACTCTCAGCAACTCAGCTTCCTGCAGCAGGCTCTGCAGGGCATGCAGAAGGTAATGCCTCATACATCAGAATGAAATTTTGTAGGTAATCAGTCTGGAGTTGGGTCTACTATGATAAAAGTACCACAGAGTATTATAATTGGAAAAGACAGGAGAGTATTTTATTGAAAAAATATCCACCAAATAAGCTGTTTGGTGTTGCCCTTGAGTCTTTTTTCCCTCCAAAACAAGCAGCAAATATGTTGCCATTTGTTTCCCGTGTATCGTTTCCTCTTGCTACCAGTATAATGAGAGACCACTTGACTATCACACTTTTGTCACTTGATTCCAAAAAACTCTTGAAACAAGTTTATTTGCCTCGAAAACAGGTGAAATTATTGTGCCTCCATAATGCCAGGACATTTTTCACATATCAGGAAATCAAGAAGCAAATTGAAAGCCCCATTTCAGTCACACAGGAGGCACCTTGACAGGACAGTCCAGCAAATATTTATTTTATTGTTTATTTTCTGAGTGGTTCCAATCAATGTTGAATACATTTGCAATTTCATATCATGGCAGCTTAGGCTTAGCACAGCTGATAGTAATCAGTGATTCAATCAAAGATCAGATCAGATAGTTCACTGCCCCAAAGAATTGCAGATTGTCTTCGGTGCAATGACATTGCAAAATTACCTTAATGTACACAACAAAATGAGGAAATCATTTTCAGAGAAATTAGTGTTAACCAGCATTGTTAAATTTTTCAGTGCACTGTAGAACGTTGTATAAAATTAGTTCACTTAAAGGATTAAAGACTTCTTGGTGCTTCAAGACCAGCAACAGAAGGGATATACAGTATTTTTTGCAGACAATTAAAGGTGTTCCCTTTGCAGGCAAAGTTTGCCAAATTAGATATCAGAGATCTCGGATTAAGGTTATGGATTTAAGTAACATAACAGAAAACGTTCAACATTGTGATTCTCCATCAGTGTTTCTATTTAACTTTGTGTTTTTTTCAAAGGAGCCTCTTAAGTAAGTGGGTTGCAAGGTTCGAAATGTGAGGAGCTCTGCTCGGCCCCAGAAATCCACATTCGAGAAATCTAGCGGGGGGGGTCCTAACATATCGTAATTTTTGGTGCCACTGTTTTTTTTCTGTATGAATATACACTACCGTTCAAAAGTTTGGGGTCACCCAAACAATTGTGTTTTCCATGAAAAGTCACACTTATTCACCACCATACGTTGTGAAATGATTAGAAAATAGAGTCAAGACATTGACAAGGTTAGAAATAATGATTTGTATTTGAAATAAGATTTTTTTTACATCAAACTTTGCTTTCG
>JAVQJD010050316.1:0-11718 GCA_036023655.1 Nannoperca australis
CTCCAACATCATCCTGAAGTTCGCAGACAACACCACCATCCCGGGTCTCATCTCCAACAATGATGAAACTGCCTACAGAGAGGAGGTCAGCATCTTGGCAACATGGTGCCAGGAGAACAACCTCTCACTCAACGTCGACAAGACTAGGGAGATGATCGTGGACTTCAGGAAGCGACAGGGGGGAGGTCATGCTCCCAATCACATAGTTGGAGCTGAAGTGGAGAGAGTCCCCTGCTTCAAGTTCCTCGGTGTGTTCATCAATGACGACCTCTCCTGGTCCAGACAATCGCGCGTGGCAGCAAAATCTGCCCAAAAGCGCCTATACTTCCTGAGGAGACTCAAGAAGTTTGGCATGTCTGTCAAAACTCTCACCAGTTTCTACAGGTGCACCATTGAGAGCTTTCTCACTGGCTGCATTACTACCTGGTACGGTAAACCCTCCAGAGGGTGGTGAAGACAGCGGAGCGCATCATTGGCTGCCGTGCAAGGCATCTACCACTCATGGTGCCTTAGGAAAGCACGAAACATCATAAAAGACTATAGCCACCCTGGCTATAGTTTTTTCTCGCTGCTGCCATCTGGTAGACGTTACCAGAGCAAGGACTACCGGACTTCCCCCAGGCCATCAGGCAACATTAATCTCAGCGACCCATTGTTCACAAGACCACTCCCGATGTACATCCAATGCACATCACCATAATCTAATGTAAATATCTATTGGCACTTTTCACTTTATATTTGTCATGATACCTGATCTTCGTTTTACGTTTCCTGTTTTATTTTGTAGTTTTGCGGTCAGTTTCCTGTCCTTGTTTGATTCCCTCCTTAGTTTAATTTCAAGCACCTGTGTCTTGTTACCCACCTGTTTCTGTTCCCATCTTTTGTCTTGTATATTTAGTCTGGTGGTTTCCTTTGTTCACTCTCTGTTCATTGCATCTGATGTCCGCGTTTGAGTTCCTGCACCTGATGTCCTACGTTCCCTGTATCCCTGTCCTGCATTCCTTTTGAGTTTTTTTTGAGTTCCACGTGAGTTAACAATAAAGTATTTCGACGGTTCCTCCTCGACCTACGTCTGCTCTCTGGACCCCCGTTTCTCTCCAAGCCTTGACAGAATGAACAGAGCAACAAAAGACCCAGTGGACTTGTGGTCAGAGGAATGCTGCTGGCTGGTTGAGGAGTTGCTCACTCTCCAGACATACTGGAGAGAGACCAAGGATGTCGCCGTTAGGCGGGCTGAGATAGCCTTTTAAATAGGCAGAACAGCAGCAAAAATCTGAGGCATTTTGTTAAACCACAAAACACTAGAAGAGTCAATATAAACCCAAGATGATAATATATCACATGATAGTAATTTCCATCATCCTCTCAACCAGAATACATCATGTCTACAGTTCATCAAATGCATAGAATCATAGCTGTGAAATCCAATATATTGTTACACCATTATTATTCAAGCCATAAGTTATTGAACTCAATAAAACTGACTGCTCAGTTGTTTAAAATGAGTTTGAATCAGTTTAGTGTATTTATAAGAACACATTTAACAGTATGTTGATCTTCTTCATGCAGGCTCCTTTGTGCATTTATGAATTGTTATCTTTAAGGTACCTTAAAGGTAAACTTAACTAGTGATTACTTTAATGTTCCTCAGCAAGAGACACGCCTCACTGTCAGTCACTGCTGTGAGTCTGTCCTTGTGCTGCAACCTTGCCCTCATACATCAAACATTCAGCATGATCTCATTTGACATTTCAACTTGAATCTATTCCCCAGTTATATTCTGCCCTCTTGTCAGAGGGTAATTACATCAAGCATTCATAAAGACCAAAGGTAGGAGATATTTCTGAGATGATTTCTCAGCGGTGTGACAGAGGTGATGTCCAAAGGAGGACACACAAAAAAATCCCCCAAGCCTTCCTCTGTCAGAATCAGGACAAATAGCAGGTGGGACAAAAGTTTCCAGCAACACCAGCTGTGACGGACATTCCCTGCCGTTGGTGTTGAAGCTGGAACTAATCTTTAAGTGATATCGGACAGCTTCTGGGCATTTATCAAGGTGAAGTGAAGGGCTTTAGATAGTGCCTGTTACATCTTAGTCAACTGCCTTCGATTCCACATGCGGTGTGTGAATATTTTCAAGTCACTTTATCTGCAATCCCTCAGGAGAAGATAAATGATTGTCAGCAGTGATTCTTGTCTATTGCTACACCTTAAATGATAGTGCAGCCCATTGGAATGCTTTTAGAAGCTGAATGAATGCAGCAGTAAATGCATGTAAATATTCCCAGTAAAATAAAGAATAAAGATGATGTCTCGTTATCTATAGCTGCTTCAACTGTCAGCTTTTGGGTTTGCAATTTCCATCTGCATATCAGCATCTGTCAAATCCTTATACTGGGTCATTTCAGGAATGGACTGTTCAGCTTTATGCTTTATTCTCATGGATCCGGACAGATGTACATTGTGATTCTTATTCTCGTATAAACATTTGACAATATTGCTCCATTTACACTACAATCTTAGTGACATTGCCCACAGGCATGCTGTATCCACACAGCACAGCTCCATATATGAGCCAAAAGAATCAGTACCTCATATATAGTGCAGATATTTACTTTTTGTCCCACAAGACAGTGTACAATACCACTACATTCAGAGGGTTACACAAATATCCTGCAGCAAATATCCTAGCTGCCACCATAAAGACCCATGGGAGAACTGTGCTCAGTATAGTTAGAAACATTAAAGATTAAATCAGTGATGAATCAAGTGATTAGAGAATAATCACCCGATTCTACAGTTCCCCTCAGTTCTAAGAAGCGTTTTTGCATCTTTTAGCTCATTGTTTTGGTTTATCAGCCCACAAAAAAAGCTCTGATAAACTCACTGTATGCTACCTGTTCAGCACAAAATGGCACGCAGACAGTTAGCGACCAACCGGTTGAACTTAGACATTTATATCTCAGGAGTTGGAAACCAAAAACAAAGCTAAAAGGAGATTGAATATTATACTTCCATTCATCAGTTGCCCAGAAGCATGACCATGGTGGGGCATTTTTTTATTGTGAACATCTACCAGCCACTGACAGATAAATGTGAAAATTCACCAGCCACTCAATACTAAATCATTATTTTGTTTCTAAAATCTACCAGCCACTTTCATATTTTACCAGCATTGAGCTGGTGGCTGGTGTTAATTTCATCCCTGAACATGACTCCAAATGAATGCTAATGTTGCTTCGTGTTTGCTGGGTGTATAATTTGGTAAATATTTGCCGTGTTTGCATTCATGGTAGCAATTATTACCTATGAAATGATTAATGACTTTTCAGCTTGTTTCACTGCTCCCAAGGGGCCAAAAAATAAATGAATGCCACTTTTGATATCAGGCTCAGAGCTTTCTAATACATTTTTTACATAAAGGGCAAAATGGCATCAAGACAGTGATATATAAACATGGCATTTTAAACCTGCAGTCATGATTTTTAGAAGAAAAATCCCATTCAAGTGAATAGGAAAGTGTGTCCAAACTTTTGACTGGTACTGTAAGTTATTATTACTACTTAATGCTGATGCTGTTCAGGGATACGAGGAAGAGGTAATTTATTCTTTGCGTCATTGCACACAGGTGAAAGTGGGTTTGGGTGTCACAGATCTGCCCTGTTTGAATGATGGAAAGAAACCTTTTACTGTTTGTCTGAACAGCCTTTATATTAACTATATCCCTTAGTATTTGTGCAGCATTTTTCCTAAAACACACATTTAGAAAAACAATCAAGAAATTAAAATATACAAATATCTCAAATCGTCTGAGTAGAAGTAATGGCACCATTCGGATTAATGTTCTGTTGATGATGATAATGGACATTAGCCAAATCAAGTTCTTTTTGCTCTGTGTGGGTGTGAAAAAATGACATAACAGTAGCTTGATCAGTCTTCATCCAAACCCTGCGCTGTTCATGTTTGTCAGTTTATTCAAATAAGAGGGCCAGTTCTTTCATTTTCAAATCCATTCTACTGAGGCCATTAGATCACTGCAGGAAAACACTTTGGTTTTTTTTTGCAAAAGCTATTCCAACACATTTTTTCAGCAGAAATAACCACATTAATAATATTGACACAGTAGGTTTGTATTAGACAAACATGAAATAGGAAAAAGCTACACTGAAAGTCAACTGACCTTCAATAAATAGCTGCATTGGACATTTATGCCTCCAGGCACAGCTTCCTGACTCCTGATTAGCAATGCTTCAAATGAGAACCTGTCAAGATCTGGTTCTCGTTAATAATGGCTTAAACTGAAGGGACAGAGTTGGAGAGAAGGAGAAGTAGATCAGCTAATTATGATCTGATGAAAAGAGGATCTCCTTTGTCTGGCAGGAAGACAGAAAAAACACACACTGTCTGTCTAATCTCCAGGCCAAAATGTGGTATTAACACAAGCTGTGGCTGAATCAGTGCAGCTAATACAAGCAAGTAATTGCCACCACTAACTGACCTATGGAGTCATATTGATTTGGAAGTGTTGTTGTTTTTTTTAACCTCTACTGATTCAGAGACCCTCATTTGTTAGAAAGTAATTGAATTCTTCCTTCTTCGTGGAATTACTCTGATCCATTAAAATGTCTGTGTGTCAAACTATTACTACATACACTGTGACTTAGTCAAGATTCAAAGAAGTTGTCTGCATCACTTTTAATAGAATTTGTTTTAGATTAAGGACTCAATGTGGCTGAATTGGGTTTCTTTTCAGACCTTTTTCAGGCAGTTTCAAGTTTCCATTGTATGTATGTATGTATTAACATAGACTGTATCTATAGATGGACACGTCCCCACTTCCACCCACTGTACAAAAATGAAGCCAAAATATACGGATACGGGCGCTGCCATCTTGCATTGGTGACATCATTTGGAGCCAGAGTCTGTGCAGTAGTGATGTGTATCGAGGCCCCGCCCATACACCCGTCCAAACCAATCGCGACCACACCATAATCAAATTACTGTTGTCAATCATGACGTCCCGCCCCCTTTTTTATTGCATCAAATAAACCAAACTCCTCAGAAGCATTAACACTTGAACACAGATCAGCGTGATTTAATCAGGGATGTAATATGCGCATAGTTAACCTTATTTGTAACTTGTTTGTTACTGCTGACCTTTCAAAGAGCGTACAATCAAATTAAAGGTGAGGAAAATGTTTAAACAGCGAAACAGCAATAGCTCCCAGGTTTGGTTTTCTGTTCTGGGGACAGCAAAGCTCCTGATGGCAGATGACTCTGCGTGAGATAACTACATTGTTGACTGTACTTTAACTGCCAGAATACTCACACTTTAAACTAGGTCATATTAATTGTCACACCCCACCAAGTTTCTCGTTTGGTCACGGTTTTATTTTAAAGAGACTTCTCATTGTTATGTTTGGATTTACTTCCTGTCATTGTTCTTTTCACGCCTGTTTGATTGGTTCACCTGTGTCGATTTACTCACCTGTTCCTCATTTGTCTGCTTGTTTATATTGTCCGGTTGTTCCTCTGTCTAGTTGCCAGATTGTCTTAGCTGTCACAAGTCAAGCTCTCTCACCTCATCTCCATGTTGTATCTTTATCGTGTAAAACCTTTTGCCTGTTTTTGAACCATTGTCTTTGCCTGCCCCTTGTCTGATTTGTATGACCTTTATGGTTTTGGACCTTTTGCTTGTATTTTTGACCTCCTTGTGCCTACTCCTTCTCTGTACCTCTGCCAACCACTCAGGTTGGATTCTTCCTATCTGAACCTGCTAGTAAAGCCTTTTTTGGAACTTTACCTTGGCTTCAGTGTGTTCCTTGCGCTTGGGTCTCTGTCTGGTGGTTTACATTAATAGACGTATCTTAAGTTTTTATTAAAAGTGTGCATTGTTTGGGTCGGTTCTAAAGTACAAATAAAACATCATCTCACTTACCGGTAGTGGTCAGTGTTCATTACTCGACTACATTTCCCAACAGCTTTAAGTGGTAAAGCCATTTCCAAAATTATGTAATATTTACATTAGCAAGCAGTATTTCTAAGTATTTGGTAGTGCAACCAAACACAACGTCGCTAAATTAGATTTTCTCTTGAAGGAAAAAGCTATAAAAGTTTAAAGATATTCATCCCTGAGATTTTTATTGCCCCCTCAGTTAAATGTTGTACAAAATCTGATCAGGATAACCTGCAGAGAGTTTTCCTTATAATCACTTTCTAAGTTGAAACCACTTTCTATCTAGTCCCTAATGAAAAAAACTGAGTGATGTGATGCAAAAGCTACATTGAAACTGCAGCCAGTGAAGCTACAGACCAAATGTTTTTTTTTCAATTTGTGTAAAGTGACCATATGAGGATGTATTGAGTTGAACTTTTAGTACTGTCTCATGTGTTAAGACCAGCAGCAAGTGCAGCTACTGCTTATTTGTGAAAGCCTTCCAAGCTCAACATACAGTAGCATTATATAAAGTGATGACACACTGCCTGCCATGCAACATAACATAAGCTAAGCATAATATGTGCTCAAGTGCATGAGGCCATTTGTAATGTCTATAATGCTAAAGTGTTTTAGACCAGTAATCTATAAAAGACACGGATGCTCTGAACCTCTTCCTTCCTGAGATAGAGGTAATAATTCATAATCTTTTAACTGAAGATCTCTACCTCAGCAATCCATCATGTCATCAATAGTAAGTCTATGTGAAAGTGATGTGAGAATCTTTATACCTCAGTACAGAGTCTGAGCAGGAGAGGCTGGAGAAACGTGCTTTCAGGTTTATCTAGAAAATAAATGATAGATAAGATTGCCTGTTTTCTCCTAATCCACTTCGAGAGAGAAATCAGACCTTCCAAAATGAGCCCATCCATCTGCAAGGCTGTACGAGGAGAGATGATAGTGAATTCCCCACTCACACTGTGGTGACAGCCTCTCCTGCCCTCATACACATGACTAATAGACAGATCAAAAGAGGATCCTGCAGTGTAATGCACAGCAGAAGGGTTAGACTAATGTCCATTGGCAGATATTGGCTTTTATTAAAAATCTGATTATGGGCAGTAAGCGTTGTCTTCTTTGGTAAAGTTTGTTTAATTGCATATTTAGATGATTAATCTCTGTAACAGTATCGTTAGTATAGTGGTAATGTTATTCCAATGATGATCAACTTGTTTCAGGGCCTTTTCACTCTGACAAGAACAATATTCTGGAACACACTGTACCTACATCATTTTTTTCTTTTAACACAAACAAGATTCAGTTCCACCCACTCTCGGATACTTCTACACTTTTAGATGGTATCAATCTGTGATGCATAATTCATTGCAGTACTTTTGTCATTTTTGTTATAAAGGGCTTCTTTTCGTTATATTCTTTCCCTCAACCTGCCCTGTTAGCTGCCATTTAAATGAGTGATTTCCTTCATTTCCCAGATTGCCTTTCAGAATCTGCAAAGAATGGGGACGTGTGTCGTGTTCACGTCACATCGGAAAGATGGGAAAGATTCCCATGGTTACGACTTGAGAACATTGTCATCACAGGACAACTTGGGACAGTTGTGTCACTGCAGAGTTGATCATGTCAAAGTAATAAATTGTCTTCATTAACAATGTAACGCAATACCCACTGAATGTTGGTTGAGTTGCATTTAGATAACATGAGGCGTCCATGTTTCCTGGGTTTTTAGGGCACTTCTGTATTAGCTTTCAGAAAAATCTGACCTTCCCAATCAGATTTACAACTTGAAGTTGACATGAATGCTAATTACAAGATGGCAACTCATAATTAACTCAGATATGACGCGAACCAGCAGGAACCACAAATGTATAAAGGAATGAAATCCAATCAGGGTTGCCTCAGCTGCTTATAGTGAATGTGCCCAAGTTTCTCATCGGTTTCTTTCTCTGGCATAAACTGGGGTGCCATAAAGTAATAGTTCGACATTTTGCAAACTATTTTCATTTTATTTCTTGCAAAGAGTTAGCTAAGAAGATTGATACCACTCTTATATGAATTTAATTGAATTGAATTGATATATCTCATTAACTGAAGCTACAACTAGCAGCAAGTTAGCTTAGCTTAACACAAAACCCGAAAACCGTGGGAAGCAGCTATTCTGGCTCTATCTGAAGCTAACAAAATCTGCATATCAGCACCTCTAAAACACATTAATTAACAGGATATTTCTTGTGAGTTTCATCTGTCATAAAACATAAGTGTAAACATGACAGGATGTGGTTATATATTATTATATAAAAAACAAGGTGACATAACTACATAAATTATGTTGTCTTTTTAATATCAAAACAGAAGAATGAGCTAAATAATTGACATCATTATATTACAAATCCCAGTAATATGATTTCCCAGGTGCACAGTAAACAGAAATAGCGACTGTCAGCACAGTGTGAGACGGACCTGAACCGACCAAAAAGCAAAACTCAGACTGTGATTGTTGAGGGCTGTCATGACAAAAAGTGATTTAAAGGAGTTTAGGAAGCACTGACATAAAGGCTGGATGATCGTCATTGGTACATCAGAGCACTTTATTGCTTTTGTAGTATGTAATGTAAACCCAGCATTAGAGGAAGTAATGAAAAGGTTGGTTTAAATGTTAGTATAGTACAATTTGATTTGGGGAAAGTGGTCCGTTTCACCGTATACTGATTAGATGAAATCTTGGAAATTGTTGTTTTGCTGCTCATTGTTTTAAGTCAGGGCAAGAATACATGGTTTAGCAGCCAATATGCAGTTAATTTTAAAGACTAATAGACATATCATTAACACAAAAAAGAAAACACCTTAATTGCATTTTGGGTTTGGCCAGAAATTGGTTATATTACTGTTAAATGTTGATGCAAAAAAGGTTTGTTTAAAAATGTATTTTCTTTCTGAGGCACTGACACCAAAACCTGACATTTACCATTGACATTTTAAGTGGTGAAAAAGTTGATGTTCTATCAACCTTCACTGAGTTATTGCTTTTTAACAGCATGAACACATTTTAGGATGTTTTTCACTTAAAAATATTGAACACAGGCATAGTGATCATTACAAAAATATAATTTTCAGGCTCCATGATCCCATATGAGCTGAACCCTAATAGGATGTGTATTAGTCGATAGTTGATCCTTGGATGATGTGAATTTGCAAAAGAGAAGAAACAGCATGAAGAAATTTAGATTTGTAAATATTCCTCTGAGTGATTCTAAAGAGAGTCCATAGCTCATCTCTTGATGTGTAATCTGTGGCGCTTCGTTGTTGATTGGAGGAAGCCTGCTGACAGATGTTTATGCATTAATGCAATTCCTCCGGCTGGCAACATTTAAAGGTATTTCGAATAGAATTTCTGAAGCTGTAATGAAAAAGAGAGAGATGTTGCAACTCATTATAAGCAGGAGATACCTGCATTATATTGTATGGATATTTTTCATCAATCCCTCCCAGAGGTGTTATTCAAAAAGAGATGACCTTAAGAAAAGCAAAGACATATTGCCTATCTGCAGAATGATAAACACAATTCCAGGAAAGGATTGGAAGACGAGGTTGTTTTTGAGATATTGCTTCATTACCTTCAAAAGCATCTGCATCTTCTTTGAGCTGGTTGAATCTCTAGGTGTAATGAAAATGCAGCCTTTCCAACAATACAGGAAGACCAAAAACTGAACCTCCTAGAACGGTTGGGGGCAGCTAGCAGTAGCATAAATGATCTGTCACGCCGTTATACATGAGAATCAGGTTAAATGATCCAACGTTTACTCTACTTTGCTACAGCATGTAGCTACTACTACTAGTGCTACTACTGTTGCAATACAATTCAGAGCTTGGCGGGCATTATTAAGAACAGGGATGTCATCTTTCTACGTGAAAGCTAGCTGCTTTGCTACATTTCAGTTAAGACAACAGGTAAATCAACCTACAGCAATATCAATTTCATCAGAACTTTATTTAACTTTATTTCTTCATGAAAGAAGAGCAAAGAATGACACTGAAGGCTTTTCTCGATGGAAAAGATGTTTCCGCTCTTTGACTCTCCTACTACATCATACGGTTTGTTGATATGATTGGTTGAAGTTATTGGTTGATCTGTTTGATAGCCTGATGGTGATAGACGGATAATTCATCCAATCACCTGCAAGCCAATCATCCAATGATTCATCCAATCACCTTCCAAGTAGTATTTGTGAAGTGCTTGCCCCTTTCCAAACAGTTTCCAAGGACGACTTCTCAGATGGTTTAGTGTAACAAATCATATGGTGTTTCAGGTTACAATGTCAGACTAAATGAACAAAATGTTTGAACCTTGAATAACTAAGCTATACGGGGCCGTTTTCCACCACAGAAGAAATAAGAGAGCTCCTCTAGAGACGGATCAAGGCTTGATGGGAGACATGCTTAACCCTAGATTCTGTGCAAACAAGAAAAAGACTATTGTTGGTTGGTTGCACTCTGTGTTTTCCCAAAGGCCCCAGGACATGACAGATGACTCGTGAAAAGATATGCTTTTTGAAAAGAGATCAAATTAAATACACACATTCTCACAAATATACATGCATTTATCATAATCTTCTTAACATATTACACATTGAATCCCTTTCCTTTTACTTTCATATGACATTATATTATAAACTTACCCGTATACTGATACATATATATTCCATGTTTATTCAAATCAGATGGGTAAGAATTACCTTTTTTAGTCCCTTTGACTCATTTATGGTGATGATGTTTATGTTCCAAACATATCTCACTTAGATAATATGGAATTTTCATTTTACATCCAATGCATAAGTTTACTACCAATGTAGGAAGTAATTTGTAGGTGTGTAGCATGTCTGACTGTCATTAGTTTGCATCCTGTCAAAAACCTTCAATTAATGTAAATTTGTTTGTTGCTGAAAGAACATTCATGTTCCTCTAGGATGAACTGTAATGACAAATTTCAATTTGTGTAGTTCTTTAGTTTATGGCCAGATACCTGCAAAACTAATGAGATTCCCTTCAGCCTCAGCTGTACTTTGTTTTAAGTGGTAATTAGTTAAATGTTAGCTAAATGTTAGCCTTAATCATACTGATGTTATCATCTGATAACCACACCACAACATTACAAAGCCCCTAAAATGACTCTTTGGAACTACACCACAACCTTAACCAAGTCGTTTGCCTAACATTAGCATACTTTAAAGCTGCTCTAATAATATTTTTATATTAAAAATTACTCCACATATTATGCGGGACTCACAATGAACAGTTTGGATTTTAAAACAGGATCAAAATCGATGCAGCAGAACCACAGACATCATGTTTTTTATTCAATGCACTCTTCCTTGTCCTCCCAGGATGCAACTCCACCACCAACAGTTTGGTTATGGGGATTCAGGTGTGTTATGCTAGTAGTGGCTAATGTAACTTGGAGTCGCTAGCCTCAAGCAGAGATGAGGAACGAGCTACAGAGGTCTAGTGAGCTCACTTCTTTTTAAATCCACACTCCCAGAACAACTTTATTCACATATGCAGTAGTACACCTGGTAAGAGACTTATGTGTAATATCAGCAGTGTTGGGGAGTAACTAGTTACATGTAACGGCGTTACGTAATGAAATTTCAAAATAAATGTAATTGTAATCCGTTACAGTTCCTAAGAAAAATATGTAATTAAATTACAGTTACTAATCAAAATGTTGGTGATTACAAAGGGGTTACATCCAAATATATATTCTTTCA
>JAVQJD010050317.1:0-14939 GCA_036023655.1 Nannoperca australis
CTCTCTCTCTCTCTCTCTCTCTCTCTCTCTCTCTCTCTCTCTCTCTCTCTCTCTCATGCCCTACCTCTGTCTCTCTGCTGAGAGGTTGGGGGGGGGGTTGTAATTGTTGTTAAAAATAGTTTGTACTATAGTAGGTCACTGTATCACAAACTGCTGCTTTAAATAATGCATGAATAAAGCATTGAAAGGAGTTCTTAAGACTCTGTTATGGGTCACAGTATGACAGGATGTTGGCCTCCATAATTCTCTCATCAGCTTTAGTTAAACTGAATTCAGATGCCTGCAAATGCATTAATATTACACCGACTAACTAATAAGGCGATGTGACATTTTGGTCAACAATGGGGCTATTCAAACTCATGTTATTTACATTTAATAAACCCCTGAAAAGTCACTGTGCTTTCATAAATTCTTGGCAAATTTGGTAATGAAAAGAAAGTTTGCTAAAGAAGCATGTAAACCTTTTTTATCTGCAAATTATTAGCATTTTCTAAGTGAAAAATCTTCTGAGCTGTCTTCCTAGCATGGCTAAAAATATTGAAAATGCATTTTAAAAATGGATTAACTGAAATACTATATATATTGTTGTGTGTGTGGAAATGAACATGGAAAACACTGAGCCCTAACTATACATTAAGTCCAATCTATACAGTGAGGTTAAAGGTCAGAATGGAAATCTGCTTGCAGGCGTGGCTGTTTGTCAGCTTCACTCCCATGCCTGCGTGAAAACGGCCGTGCTAAAGCTTGGGTCATGACTTCAAAACAATAACCATTACCAGTCAGAAACTGCACAAACAAGAGCAAGGTCAAATTTCATTGCATTAGCAGGCGTAAGCCATGATATCATAGAGAGCTTTCCTTGAATCAAGGTCAGTGAAAATACAGAAATACAGAGTGGCAAGGAGAACATTATGAGAATACCCTCTGGCCTGAGCAACCATGGCCCAAAACTAACAAGTCATTTCAGCAAGGACAATGCTGAGGAGAGAAAATTTCACATTCTGCACAGGACACATTAAAAATAAATCAAGGATCAGTAACACATTACTCTGCCCTTCTAATTAGTTATTTTTGTGGACAAAACAGTTTTCCACTGCCACCACACAGTCCCTTTTCTTCATAAAGTACCTTAGTAGATGCAGTGCTGTGCAGAAATCATATATCACCCCAACCTTTTTCTTTTACCGCATACCTAAAAAACATTCTTTCATTTGATTCCATTTGAGTGAACACAGCTTTGATTGAATTCCAGCTTCCTCTTTTGAAGTGCATGTACTCAATTTTCATTTTCCATTCTTGCTCTTGTCCAACGCTCAAACCACCTCCTCAGTTCTCACGACACACGGCTCTTGTTAGGATTTATCAGGCCACGGTGAAGAAGCTCAACTCTCAAGTGGCCCTCATAGTCTGCTCGCGGTGGCCGTACTATATGAGACAAAAGAGCCTGGGTGATGAGTTAAGGCAAACAATATGACTCGACATCTTGTTTAATCAGTGGTGCCATCAACAACAATGTTTGCAATGTGAATAAAGAAAAGTACACATCCTCTGGGGATAGAAATAAATACGATGTTGTACGTGTAGATTCCCCCCCCGTTACTCTCTGTCTTCTTTACTTGAATGTAGCTATTGATCAACAGGCAGTCTGACAGCTTGGCCAGAGCCATTAAGGTGTTTAGGTATAAACACAGTAGTAGAAACGGCGACCAAGCTAATTTCTGTTTGCGCCAATCAGACGGAAGACGGCATCAAATTCACTAACAGTAACAAACACAAACATAAGCCTACATAATGTCTGCATATGAATCTACAAAGCCATGCACAGATGCTTTTTCAGTTCCAATAAGAAAAAAGTAATCAAACCCTGCAACATAGGAAAAAATTACATTTGCCTAGTGAACCCTCTTTGATTGGACCTTTTAGAGGCATCTAATTGTTGACTTCACTCCCTTGAGCATCTGCTCCACCTCTCTGAGGGATGCAGAGGCTAAGCCACAGGCAAGGCTTAGCATATGTATGAAATCACTAATGTGGCAATAAATGCTCCGACTGAAAGTCAAGGGAGCAGGGACTCCCGAGGGTGCAGATATAGCAGCACTTCTCAGTCTTCTATAGGTGGACTGCATGAAATCATGTTACATTTATGTATTCCATTTATGACTCAAGAGTAAATGTGTGCATAAAAGGATGGTAAAGGTGTCACTCAGTCCATGCCTCAGCCTGATGGACGCTATACAGTAATACAGGTTGGGTGTGTGTCGGTTTGTTCTTTTACACTTCATTACTGAAAACAGAGCATTCAGATGTAGTTGGAACAGATGCAAGAAAGGGTGGGTATACTAACAGTTCAGATGGCTGATTGGACAAAGAGAAGGTTCAGTAAAAATGATTGTCTGCCAAATGTCTCTGCTGATAAAGTATTTAAAGTTAAAGGCTGCAGGGATTTATGGTTTGAGGAAGTTGTTTTTCCTGTGTGATGTGACAGGTTGCTTATGAAACATGTATAGTCTGTTAACACACTTTTCTGTTTCACTGGAGCTCTCCGTACTCGGAAACTGTTTCAAACGGTGTCTCTAAGAGTGGTTCTTGTTTTTGTCTAGTCTTTGTCTCAGGGCTTTGACCTACTCACCCATGTTTTTATTATTTTCCCACAGTGTTACATTTTAGCGATATTTTTGATGTTGCAATTTGATCAAATGACTACACGTAATGTGTCATTGGATTACTAGTACTAGCAACTAGTATTGCAGTCCCACTGAGAATCAACATTTTGAGCTAACTGTTTTTGTTTGCTGGTCTGTGTGAGTCCTCTGTGCTTTTTGTGCTGTGGGCTGCTATTCCCAACAAACAAGCTTGCACAAGCCAGCCTGCCAAGAAATGTCAGAAAGCCGAAAGTAAATGAGTGCTGGGTGAAGAGAGTCTAACATCTAGCAAGCCAGAGAGAAGTGGATATTTCTGTCAGGAGTTGGTGGACCTAAACAGGACTAGAACATAAATAAATTCTGGATGTACTGATAACAAACAAAGCTAATTCCAATGGGATACCCACGTTTCTCTGTTTGTGCTGTAAGTAGGCAATTCCCATGAGCTAAATATGCTGGATTAGTATCAGTGGGGGGGTAGCCAAAAAACTGAACTAACTTGTACTAAATTTTAATGAAGATAGCAAATACTCGAAATCAGAATCAACACGTAGTAGAAGTTTCCCCTGGGTTTCTTGACATTGCTGTGTTGAGATGTACCTCCTCCTGAGCCAAAGTGACCAAATTTGTTCGGAACATCCGGAGTTGCTCGCACACTGCATGATGTGATCTAATAAAAGAAGTAGTCTATCACAGTTTCTTCATTTAAAAGAATCCAGCTTGGTGCCAGTCAGACTATGCCTTGGCACTGAGAGCACAGCTTTATTCAATCAAACCGCCATTTGTTTGCATCTGCTGCAGTGGAGATGGAATGAAAAAGTAATCAGGAATATGTTGGCTATACACACAATTAGCTGGATAACTGCTGCATCTGTTTGGTTATATATATACACACTGGACTTCAGAGTAGAAGAAGTATGATCTATAAACAGCTCAAGCTAACTTAATCGCTCAGGAATCAGCTACAGTTACCTGCAGAGAACTTCAAACTGTTTCCAAAAGCCTTTTCCTGTTTGATACAATCACTCAGATGGGCATGGGAATTCAATCAGAAGAGAGTGTGTCAGAAATGTGACTATAAACTCTTTCATAATATAGCTTCCCATGGCTCTGTGAGTAATACTGAGTCACTAAAGCATATTAAAACAGCTTTAATTTGATCTTTTCTCTGATTCATTAGCAGATATGCCCCATTGACTATAAGAACAATAGAGCTACAAGCCATAGCTGAGCAAGCCGAGGGTAGTGGGCTTCAGACATGCCAAGCACTTAGTTATGCACCCATATGGAGAGGCATTTGCTGCAGTATTTTCTCCCCCTCATCGCCCTGGGGCACAATAGCATTAGCTAAACGCCTTGAAAGCAAATACTGACACCTCCCAGTGCAAGTGCCGAGGCTCACAGCTGCACCAAAAGAGGAGCCAGCTGGAGGGAAAAGACAGGGAGAAGGAAGAAGTGGGAAGGGAGACGCGTGTCAAGTTATTTCCCTCGGACACCATGGAGCTGTAGCCAGGGCACTATGGTAACCAGATGGACTTGCTGTGAAGCATATTTTGTATTTCACACCACAACCAGTCCAGTTTGTTAGGCAATACTTTGGCAAGGTCTTGTGGCAACGCCTGACACTTCGGAATGTGTGCAGATGTGTGCATGGATTTTGTGAGTACATCCTCAAACTCCAAAAATCCCTCTCACAGAAAAACTTGACTCTTTACTGGCACTTTGTCTATTAACTACCAAGAATATCTTCTTCCGTGTGTTTCCCTGGCAAGTACTAACTCAGCTCTGACTGGCTGACGGCAGTCTTGGCCTTGCCAATTTACTAGCACCTACATACCGTGTTGGACAGGTGGCTGGTCAGATGCCCAGCTCCTCAGCACCACAGCGAAGATCTCTACCTTTCTGACTGGGCAGATGTCAGATACTTGGCAGGAATGCCACCCAGAGCACCCTGCAGATTGTCTCCAGACGGGCTACAACTCTTTGCCAGAGATAAAAGTGATCTTCCTGTTCATGAGTCTTTTTCTGAAGACTTTTTCTCCCCCTTCTGCCTGTTTTCAATCGACTGGTTCCACTTTTTATAACTGACACAGTCAAGTGACAAAGGCAGGCTCGAAGTCGAAACACTGATCACTAATTGTGTGTGTGTGTGGGGGGAATCTGACTAACCCACATTCTGGCTCTCCTGACGCGATCACTGCAGGGAACCTCTCAACTCGCCCTAACAATCCTTATAATACTGTATTCAGACCCACTTTAATTTTCAAAGTGTGCTTTGTCGCTCGCACTTCCACTTTTTTTCTCCCTCCCTCCTGCAGCGAGAGATTGTGTATTAAATCATTAACGGTTGTCCTAACAATACAAATTCCCCACGAGCAGTGATCTGTCAGTGCCAGCTGACACAGAGAGACTGCAGCTGAGTACAGTAAAGGAGCTCATGAATAAGTGAACCTGACATTTCATGTTTTGAAAAGCCACACCATCTCCATTGTTATGAATATTTTCACTTGTTCCTCTATTATTTTCAAAAGGAGTTGTGCCCCTGCCAACTCTTCTGAAGTGCTCACACTCAACCTACACTCAACCTACAATTTTCAGCTTGGCCAGTACATTACACCAATGATGCTGAAGCCACTATGTGTAGGATTTGGATGTGATTATAGAAGCTTTCAAATTCTTTTGATGGTATAAATTG
This sequence comes from Nannoperca australis, assembly GCA_036023655.1. Classification (NCBI taxonomy): domain Eukaryota; kingdom Metazoa; phylum Chordata; class Actinopteri; order Centrarchiformes; family Percichthyidae; genus Nannoperca; species Nannoperca australis. Next base: position 5,338 of record JAVQJD010050317.1, read on the forward strand.
TTTTTTGAAGGAAAATGTCTGTGTGTTGCTCTCTGCATATTCATCTCAGTGTTCCCCAGGTCGCATCTGCATCTTGCCAAAGTCAAGAACTATTATTGTATATGATTTATATAATATAAATATATATATATAGAAGCTTTAAATACAGTTGCTACCAAAGGCTCAGTGAAAAGGTAAACCACTTTAATGGGTCATTTGGTAACTTCACAGCACACATAGCAAGTACATCCCCACAACCACAAAGTCATGCCACACCCACCACTCTTAATGAATCCCAAGAAGAGCAACAGTGTGATGAGCATGGCGTGACCATGTTGAAGTACATCAATCTGAATTTCTAAAGACAACAACTAATCATGTGTGCAGTGTTGAGTTTGTTAGCAGCATTTAAACAGGAGCAGATCAGGAAACAGGGAGACGTCCAACTGTGATAAAATATACTTAATGATAATGATAAACATAATGAATAAAGGTCTGCTTCTAATATACACATGTTTCAAATAAAATCTCTCTCTTTCTCTCTCTCTCTGAAGTGGAGGTAAATGAGGCAAACAAACTGACTATTGGAGAATTAACTTGGTTAAATGTGATCATAATGGATGGACCATAAAAATCAACCAATGACTGGGCTCTTCCTGGTGCCTCTAAAGCATAATAATGTCCTTCCCCCTGCAATTATATGCACGCGCCCCAAGGCAGAATTGAGTCCTAGATCCAAAGCTGCAGTCCCCTGTCACTGTTTGATCAGTGATCCCTGAGTTGATGCAATTTCAAATTGTAAAGTGATATTATCATGCTACATTGGCTCATCAGCGCAATGGGGGGAGAAATGCAAATTCTTAGCAGCGTTTTCCTGCTTAGTTTGAAGAAGAGAGGTTCCGTAGGCAGCTTCCTCTCACCATATGCTCAGCCAGCTCAGCTCCGTCCTGTAGGAGCCACCTCAGCCCTGCAAGTCTGCAGAGGAAGTTGACATAATAGCCCAAAGTCACGAATGACACAAAAACCCAAATAAGACAGAAACTCTGCCACAACTGCTCCCAGCTACAGAGGGTTTGTGTGTGTGTGTGTGTGTGTGTGTGTGTGTTGCTTTCACCAGGGTCTTAATGTGTTGAAACATAGCATCTGTTCAGTACTATTTTCTGAACCACAATGGCAGTGAGCTATGGTTAGAGATAAGGCCATAGGCACAATGCTCCTATACATGAGATGATTACTGAGTGAGCAGCACTAGTTCTCATAAAGAGTTATACACTACAGCTGTTTCAGCCAGGACAGGCAGTGAGTGGGGCGGGGGTGGGTTACGTCAGTCAGGCGCTGAAATGGCAGCTGACAGCTGCAGAGGAAAGAACTGATTTTCAAGCCTGACAGCGACAAGATGATTGGCTCTAAGAGGTTGTGACCGGGTGACTCTCATTGATTGCAAGTGAAAAATGTGGAACTTATAAGAGACAATTTAGGGCCTGTGTCCACATAGTGTTTTTTAAAATGTTACCAATGAGGAGTGAGCAACATAGAGTGAGTAAAGTAGAGTAAAAGTGCAGCACCCAGCTTTTTTTTTCAAAGCACTCCCTTTTGTGTGCGTCCTCTTCGAGCTCTCTGAAATGTTCTAGTGTTGTCACTAGCGCTTTTTTTCCCAGCCAACCAATGACATTTTCGATGGGGCTCGTCACCCTGCTAACCAAGAAAATGGAGGAGAGACTTGTTCTGTCCGTGTCTGTCTGTCTTGAGCTTTATCATCATCACCTTCATAACAGAGACAGAAAAGCCCATGTGGGAGCAGATCGGCCAGAAACTGAATGTTGCTTTCATCACCCTATGCATTGTAAGCTTGTTGTTAGCTGTGTAGTCACCCCCTTAACATAGTGTTAAGATATTGTTGTCATAGAAACAAAACCCACGTGCAGCGTTTTTTTTACTCTCACTGCACAAACGCTTCATCCTAGCGCTCCCCAACGCACTGCCAGAAAAAAAAATGCTATGTGGACACAGGCCCTAAGAAACGAATGATCCCTATTTGTCCATCGGAAAACGCTGGACCCTACAGTTCCCATAATGCAAATCAGCGTCTTTTTTTCCGTCTTTTTTCATACCTTCCTACCCAAGTCCATCTTCATTCTCACGAAACAACCTCTCCAGAGTCCAGAAAGACACAAACACTGTCAGATAATTTTGGCATCATCACCCGTCCTTCACTTTAAATTGATGACAGCTACACAATAAGAGGGGCTTTCTGTGTTAGCAGGTTGACAAACTGTATTTCAGCCTGTCCCCAAGACAAATTTTCTCTGCCACTTGAGCTAACAGATAGTTAGGATGTTGAAGCAGCGCAGCAGGAAAGGGTGAGGAGTTTAACAGGTGTTTAGTTTAGTCTATTTAGTGTATGTAACATCAATAATCTCAAATGGTGCCCAATAGTACGGTCTCCCGGCTTTGGATTTGAAAAAGAAAACTGTTACATGCAACTAAAAACTTTATATTTTTGTTATTAAGTCAGCAAACGTAAGATATTGTAAGATATTCTTTGAAACTGCATTATTTTCTTGACTAAAACGTCGGTCGTAACGAACCAAAACCAGAGTCATAACATTACAACACGCAACAGCTACAGTCCCAGACCAATGCAACCACACTGAGGCTTTTCTAAGCTAATGGAGAACCGTACTTAGAGGAGGTGCCTCTCAAAAGCCTGGATGGATTACTCTTAAAGAGAAAATGTGGTGGAATGCGAGCAGAAAGTGCAGTACAAAAGCACTTTTGTGTGAATGTGAGTTACAGAGTTTCATGGTGAAAGACAACCTGAAGCAGCAGCCCTGCAGAGGGGGGAAGCAATGGACGGTGAAAGTTCTGTAAGTGAGGTTAAAAGGGGGGGAAAAGAACAGTTGATATAGGTAGTGGAGTGCAGGGGGGTGAGGTTTAAGACAGATAACATTAAATCACTGTCAATGACCAGTCCTTTAACCCAGTGTTCCTTTTGTCTGTCCCCTGAGAATAGTTAAAGTCCAGGGTGTGACCTGTTCTTAAAACGTTTTCATAACCACCTTACAGGGCCAGCCATTGAAAAAATTATAAAATGAAAAGGTGTTTTACTGCCAGCAAGGAGTAATGCTTTTTTCTTTTCTGTCTACACACAATCCTGGGAAGGCTGTACTCCACTGGCTAAAGACTGTGTTGAATATCCCAAAGCCATTAACCTTAAGTGCGGGTTACTGAAAACAGGTTAATGTGGCTAAAGTGAGGACTTTCTGTGACGGACGTCCAGTAATAAATGAGGAGAAAATGGAGGATTGAAACCCCCATGGGTCAAGGAAAGGAGATTACATCCTGAAGGATTGAGATTCATTGCGTAACGTTGGCAAGGAGCCTTGGGGACAGAGGGGACCGGGATCCCACGTTTTGGCACAATGCTTTATGGGTGCCTGGGGAAATCATGTGTGGATACCCCAGCTATGTGACTCACCTACCAGCAGAAATTTTCATTATTGCATGCACAAGTGAGTGATCTCCCTTCTTAACAATCAAATCGTGCATCATGGGAAATCGTAATGAAAGTGGTGGAAGCTATGCAGGCAAATTTCAGCCAAGGCGTAAATCCAGCTCCTATCAGAAATAAAACACAAAGGATTACATGGTTTCACGAGGAGTGTTAGGAAAATGCTCAGTGTGCACATATGGGTGAATATTTGTCTTCTCTTGCAATTCCCTCTGTTTTAAGATCCAGACTGGACTCATGCAGAGAAGGAGAAAGAGAACTTAGAGAGAGAGAAAGAGAGAGAAAGAATTTTTTTTGTGCGGAGGCCAGGTGGCAGATTGCTGGAGTTGGAAGATGAAAGCAGGAGAGGACCACTGATCTACTGTACAGCACACTGCTGCAGGAGATGGATAGCACCCCTCTCTTCTATTTTCCGTGTTTCTCTCCTCCATGCCCGTGAGCGAGTGATGCATCAGGGTCAGGTGTGGTTGAATATTGGGAGGATCAGAGCAGCCAGTGCCCACTCACCGGGGCTGAGACGCATGAGGAGGTCAGAGGAGGATTTGGAAAAAGAAAGAGGGAGTAATGAAAAAGAGCTGAGAATTGCGTCGAAAACTGAGCTGTGTCTGATGCTCGTGTATTTTTAGCTCATCTTTTTTCAGATGAGAATGATGAATATTATGAACACATGAGTTAAGTGGATGAGGTCTGACAGCCAACAGCCAAAACCTTTAACCCTTCCCACAGAGAGCTCCAGCCTACTGCCACACGACGACTACGACTTTCGCCTCACCTGCGATCATACGGAGACATTTACATACCCGCTCTCATCATCTTGCATAATCCAATAACACATGAATGACGGGGTGGGGGAGCATCACTTTAAGGTATCGGTATTTGTGTGTCAAGAGAAAACTTAAGGTGTGCATCCATTTGCATTGCTGATGAGCTCTGGGGCATCTGGGCCGGCAGATAGTTCATATTTTGTTTATGAGATTTCATGCATGTTGTAAAAACTCACCCGAGATCCAGCTGTTCGCTCAGCTTGCTTTGCCACTCCCTCCGTTAGGACACCTTTTTCTCTGCCTTCCTTTCCCAGTTTACACTTGACACAGTTTACACATAGAACTTTTGCTGCTGAAGCACACTTAATGAAACTGTTGAAAGAAGCAGGTGTGATGCAGAGAAAAAACAACAGTATTGATCATGTATTCATATCGTGTAGTCATGTTACGTTTATCCATCCCCATTAAACTAAACTTTTCCAAACCGAACCCTGGTTTCAGTTGCCCACATTATTTGAAAGTATTGCCGGTGTTTCTCTGTTCTACTGACATGGGGGCCAGTTAAGCAGAACACCAAGCCTCCAGGAAGAGTGACAGGCATGTGTGGCCATTTTCACGTAGTAGTTACATACTCACCTTTTCTATATTACTACATAAGTCGTATCAGTATATTACTTTTGGAACATTCATTTGTGATGAGACTCAGCCGGTCTGTATGTGTTGCATTTGGTATTTGGGGCTGTTGCACTTGAGGAAAAAAACAGGCCTCGAGATGTTTATACAAGCCATTGTATGAACTGATGAAATGCATGATTTTTCTTTCTGACTCATAAGTTTGCTGGCAGGGCCAGTCTTTTCAGCGTTACATCACACGGCAGCAGTGCACACTTGTCTCTGGAGAGCAACCGTAAGACAAAGGAAGAAAGGGTGGAAAAGATTTAGCAGGAGAGATTAAAATCTCAGTGGGACGGCGAGAAAACGACCCCTTTGCTGTTCAATTTAACCAAGCTTGTGGGGGACTTTATTATTTATATTCTTATTTTCTGCAGCTTTGACATTTTTATCTCCATTCCCACTGGCCAGGCACAGTCAGGGCATCGCTTTCGACCTTGGAGGAACAATTCTACGAAACTAAACTTTTTCTATCTAAAATCACTTTGCAATCTGTTTGCCAAAACAAAAACGTGATCCTGTGTGCATTTGTGCATTCCAGTGAGAGCAGAAGAGCTTTTTACACAGTTGAATGACTAATACTTTATATTGTCATAGGACAGCGAGCGTCAGATATGAGCATCACCATTGTCCTTTCCATTGTGTGTCTCAGCTATTGTCATCAGTCGCTAATTAGTAAATAAGGGCTGTTGACACGCCGCTGCACAGTGCTAATGAAAACAAGAGGTGTTAAGCCACAGGAGACACAGTCACAGCTATATTGTGGAGGTGGGTGGTGAAACAAAATGGCTGTGTGTGTGCATATGTGCTTGACTAGAGAGAGAGAGTGCGCATTTTTGCATGCAGAAATAGCACATCTCGTCTGATTGGATGCTACAACAATGGGCATTGTAATGCTCCTCTTGTAATGCTCTAGTGCATGTATGAGCTTCAGACAGAAAGCGTACGGGATTCACAAGACGAGCGCCCTCTCAGAGCTTCATAAGATGGTGGTGATGTGACTTTAGAGAAGGAGCTCTGATTGAGACAATAACTTGTAAGACGCGCCTGCTGGCACTATGGTAGGAATGAATGTCTCTTGGGGAAGGAGGGTGGATGGTATGGGGGGCAGGAGAGGGGTGAGAAAGAGGAGGGAGGGAGATAGGGATCTGTCAGGTATAGAAGAGAAGAAAAACAATAGCGTGGAATGAGGAACAGGGCTGCCTGGGAGTTGACAGAAAGACATCAGTCCTTGGTGACAAGGACAGAAACCCTTATCAATGAGCTGCACTCTGCAGGGCGAGCAGAGACAGAAGGGAAGGGAGACGCTGAGCTCCAAAGAGTTTGTTTTCCACGGGAGAAAATCCACTAAAGACTCTGCCATGCCTCAACGGTATGGATTTACTCTGGATTTGTAGTTTGTCCAAACACTCACCGTACAGCGGAACCGTGACATGTTGAATTTTGGGACGTTATTTCTCTCCTCCAGTCACGTTGACTGACTGTTAACCAGGTGCTCAGATGTATCAAAAAGCAGCTGGTGATGATTTGTTCACGTAAATTTTAATGTTAACATTTAAAAGAAACGTTCTCGTGAAAGGGACTCAGGAAGACCGTTTAATGAGTTAATAACAGAAAATGTACTTACCAAGTATATTTGCAAGGAAAAATTACATGGACAGTGGTTAAGTCCGTAATTCCCAAGTTCCACTCTCATGTCTGTATGCTAATTATAAGATTACAGAAAGGAGACCGTTAGCTGAGCTTTAAAAAGGTCCCGGTAGGTAGTTTCCAGTTTCTCAAAATGGGAGGATTTGCTGCTTATATCATTACAAATTAAATACTTGTGGGTTTTGGGCTGTTGGTAGAACAAAACAAGCAATTTTAAAATATTACCGTGCATTTTTCTCTATTATATACAGTATACATTTTATAGACAGGGTTGTTTACGTTGTTAGATGCAACCCTAACTGACAATTAAGTATAACTCAAAATCAATTCAAATGTTCAACAGTACAGTTGTTTTCTATCTTCCTCTTAAGATGAGCGATTCTTTGCATCATTTTTGAGTCTTTTCTTCTTAAATCTCTCAATTTAAATCAGCTCTGCAGGGGTTAACAACCCTGCAAGTCACGGTGACTCATCCCTCATTCAGTGGTAAGATAAGCTCTGGGACACATTTGCCTTTGATGAAGAAAATATTACTGACTGAAATATATAAAATAAATAAAATTCAATCGCAAGTTTAACAGAGTTCTTAAATAGCTGCTATTATATTGACAATGGATGACATAACTGGAGTATATTTAGCAAAATACTGAGAAACTGCAATATACTAATATTGCAGTCTTCATACTAAATTCATACTTGTCATTCAAGCAGACGGGATGTAAAATATCCAGGTCTTCTTCATGGCAGTGAGAAATAAAAATGGGAGCAGAAGTACTGTAGACCCAGTCACAGAGCCCCATGTCGGCTGTCATCAGTATTCTGGACAGGTCCTTGGCCACTAAACATGAAGACCAGTCAGCAAGTGCCTGTAATCTGCTCTGAAAGCTGAGTGCCATGAAGGAAACATCTCAAGCGTTCAACTGGCGACGGCTGTCTGCTCTTTTTGCTAAAGTCAATCTCCCGCTTGACTCTCCTCTCCTGCTCTGATAGATGTGTGTGTGTGTGTGTGTGTGTGTGTGTGTGTGTGTGTGTGTGTGTGTGTGTGTGTGTGTGTTAGTATCAGAACGAAACACAAGCACACACCTACACAGAGACAGATGGAAACACACGCACAAACACAGAAAATCCAGTGAGTCATCCATGCAGGACTTGTGCCCACAAGGCTGCCAGCGTGAAGGGTGCAGGTGGATGCTGGGGAGGGGGGGCTTGAGTTGCTCCGGCTAACAAATGTCCCCTCTTACTTTCAAGCTCATATGAGCAGGTGACTGATCAATCTGAGGACGGCACAGGGGCTTCTAACAATAACACACAGGGAGAGAGAAAAAGTGTGAAGGAGGGAGACAGAAGCAGAAACCAGGCCAGTGGAGATTTGAGACTTTTCAGATTTACAGCTCTTCGCCTGAGCACCTGAGCTTTGATGTGGACATTGGTTGGCTGGTAGGACACTGTTAGTCACAGTTATTATGAATTATTGTCTTGTCTTATGTATTGAGCAGCACAAGCTGCATATAAATTCTAAGGCACTTGTAAATAGGTACCAAATAAAACCCAAACTATGTGCATGGCTAGATCCCACTAGAGCTCAGTAAGAACATTGTTTGATTGTAGTGCGAGCTAGTTTGCCATCACCAGGCTGCTCCAACAGCTCAATCAGCTGTAGAACCAGTTAAGTCAGGTAGTGACAGCACGCTGAAAAAAGAGCTTAGATGAAACAAAAAGGTCCCTGAATGAGGAACTCAACCTGTACTGCCACTCGGGCACAACATGTGGTCATGGGAGGAGTGTGCCTGTCACAAACCCACCTACTCTACAAATGTGTGAATGTTGTTTAGGCGTGTGTGACTGCAGGAAGCCCACCTATTCTCTCCTATCCACTGTACCTGCCACGCTGTTTACTCAAAGGAGTTCACGCATCAGTAAAACGGCCATAATAAATTAATTTCTCACCACCTGTATTCTGTATTGATGGATTTGAAGGTTTAATTACCCAGGCGGCAGAGGATTGGGTGTTGTCTGTCACATGGTCATTTGTCTGCAAACTGTCAGCTGCCATACATCGGACAGAGATGTTCTCCAGTGAGGCGAAATGACACAGCGTGCCTGAAATGAAGGTTTTAGTCTGTGTAGAGGAGCTTGTCAAAGACAGAGACAGAGGGATAAACATACAGAGAAAAACAAACTGTACATGCAGGGACAGAATGTACAAACCATGACAGGGAGCTATAGATGGAATGCAGCCTGGTCTGTATGTGTGTGTGTGTGTGTGCAAGTGTGTGAGGTGCTGGCTGACAGCACAGAGTGTGTCGGGGAGAAACCTAGGGGAGACTTGCAAGACAGCTGGATGGAGTGGAGAGTACTGTCTTACATTCACAGCACACCACCGAGCAGCTGGCCACCTCTTCGCTCTCTCACTCTCTTTCGCTCTCTCTCTCTCTCACACACACACACACACACACACGCTGGCACAGAAAAGGCATGTATGCACACACGCACAGATTCAAGTACAGTTGATATCACTCACAGTGAACACAGATTAGTAGTGAAATACACTGCCACTCTTTAGCCTGCGTCGTAAGTCAGAGTTATGCAGGTGAAGCCAAGCAGCTGGAAAGATGGAGAAGACAGGAAGGACAGATGGAGGAAAAAGGGGGGAAAAATGGAGTCAGTCTTCCTGAGAAACCGATTCCAACATGAAAGCGGTACAGCGTCACACCGCGTTAGGTTGGATATAGATTGAAGAGGACGCGCATACCAATATTCTACACATAAACTGCCTGAAGGTGTGTGCATGGGGCCTCTGCAGACCTGACAAAACAAAACTCCCCACCCACAACTAAGCACAAATATTGTACCATGTGCAATCATCTCTCTTAGCAAGCTACCTTAGGGTTGTCCAACTTTCCCCCAAAAAAGTGCACATAATATTCATTGAATAAAGCATATCTATCATAGAGTTGGCCCAGTCTTCTAAAATACCCTGATCAATTATACATGGGTGCTGCCAGCAGTCTTTTCACTCCAGATTC
>JAVQJD010050344.1:0-43375 GCA_036023655.1 Nannoperca australis
GCTGATGTTGTACACACGCAGACGTACGCATTCGCTGTCCTCTCGAGTGCTTTGGGTGGAGGCTGCCGCCCGCCTCGACCGCAGCATGCTCCGACCGCAGCACGCCCCGACCTGCGCACTTTGGCGAGGGCCCCTTCAATGCTGCTTGCAGCTTTAATTCTGTATAGTTTTTGTTTTCTCTGCTAATTTCTTGTCCGAAACGTGAAAAAGTCTCACCGGTCACGTTCACTCGTTACTCGCAGTTGTTACATTTAGGCATTTTTCTCCCTTCATGTTACATTTTAGTTGAATTGATTTGGGCATTTCAATGAATTTTGTTTCTTCTCATTTTGACTTCTTAAATCCAAATTTTTGTTTTTGCCGGAGAACCCCAAAGCGCTCGCAAAAAACTACAGATCCCTATTTGCAGCCCACTCTTCAGATGTGCACAAACAAGTTCTCCTCACTGTCGACAAGAGACAGCTTCGGTGCGACCACGCGGATGTCTCGGTGCATATAGATTACCCCCGGTTGTCTCTGTTTCCTATCTAACATGAGTCCATTCATGAGCAGACGCATGTGACACAGATCCAAACATCCTGAAGCACATGCTAAAACTCCAGGGGTTAAAGAAAGCACAGAGCATGTGACTGCAGGGTCGTACATCAGGATAAGAATTCCAGGGTGAGGAGGTGAATTTTTTGTGAACTCTAATATCAACAAATCAGCTGTCACCCTGAAACGCTTTGAGGCGGTTTTCATTACTGCATTACACACATCAGTAATTAAGGCTCTTACGTAATGTGGAATTCTTATGATTGCAGCTGAAATTACAACAATTTAATCAACTGTTAATCCAAACTACCCAGTTTGGGTCAATTAGTTTTTAATATTACTGTTGGGTTATCTGCTTTCCAAATTAAAATATGTTTATTGTAACCCAGCATTAGACAGTACAAGATCATGTTTGACCTTAAAACAGTCACAAAGGTACTGTTAGCTGTACAAAACAGTGTGCCTATGACATTCAAAGCTGCAAAGGATACACACATCATCAAAAGTCAGTAACCTTGTGAGGATTTGCAACTTTTGTCCGTTTATATTATTGTGTCGCCTTTCTCTCTTTCTCTCAGAGCCTGGTTCTGGTTCTGGTTCTGGTTCTGCTCAAGGTTCCTGCCTGTTAAAATGGAGTTTTTCGTTGCCACCGTGGCCTAGTGCTGCTCATGAAGTGTTGGGTCTCTGTATATAATACAGACATACATATTCTTTACCATATTGTACAGATCAGGTCTAGACCTGCTGACCTGAGATAACCCCTGTTATGATTTGGTGCTATGTAAATACAATTTGATGAAGTCACCTGTGTTTCACTATTTTTAGATTATTTTTCTTATAATCCCCAAAATAATCCATAGATTAGTTGACAATATATACTTTAAATAACTCTAAATAAGAAATGATGATGATCTTCGACTTCTGCATGTGTGCAAACAGGTGGAAAGTGATGTCTATATGTACACTTGGACGGATGGATGCTTAAACACCGGTTTGCATATATGTGGTTACAAGAATGTCTGTTTGTTTTTGTGTGGCTGTACATTGCTGAGGTTATTTCCTCTCTCTCCTTTTGCTCACCCCCCCCCAGCAAACTCTAAGCTGTGTTAGAGGTTTTCTTCTCCTTCCAAAACAACAGGTGCAAAATCTTTAGAAGCTCAGTGGCTCCCTACATTATCCTGCATAATTTCCCCAGAGGGAAAAAGAGAGAGGTGGAGGATTAAAAGACGTAGGGGAGACTCAAAGTGTTATTTTTCTCCAGCTCCATAGCCAAATGAAAGCTGTGTCACGCGAGGTTATATGTTAGTATCCATATGTTTACAGTTTTCAGGAATCTGTGTATTGTTGTTGCTTTGTGTGTGGTGTGTGTTTACATCTCATTTCTTTTCCAAGGAATTTTAATTTCATTTTCATAGAGAAAAAAAAAAAGGAAGGCAAACCTGACCGTAATGCCTCGGAGCCAGAGTTATACATAGAAAATTACACACTGGTGTGCCAACCCCTCCTGACTCAAGCCTGCAATGCTGGCAATACAAAGAGACACACAAACATAGAACGACTCCACACAGAAGCAAACATCAGATCGAATCGAGTACATAAAATGACACAAACATGGCGCCCATTAATGTCCTTGGCCTGGCTTCATATTTTGACCGCATGTGAAGTTCTGCTGCTGCTTCTTACAGCTGTTATGCAACGCAAGCCGGCACGCTTTGAATTTTTTAAACATCGAGTTCTAAAAAGCTGTGAGGTGAAAGAGGAGGAGCGGTATTGTTGGAACTCTCCAGGCAAAGCAATAAGCTCCCTGACATGCACAGGTTAAATCTTTCATGTGAGCGAGCCAAAGGGACTTGTTTGTTTTCATTTGTGTGTGTGTGTGTGTGTGTGTGTGTGTGTGTGTGACAGTCTGTGAGTAAATCTTTAAGGCGGTCTTTTAATTGTCAAGTTTAGGCAAAAGCAATGAAGAGCTGAGGAGAAAATAAAACTATAAGCTCTAAACGTGTAAATGTTTGATGCAAACTAAATTTCCTGCATTGTAGATGTGTGGTCGTACAGTTTGACCGGAGGGTATAAAAGCGGGCTGGTGGGGGCCCCCCTGGACAGCGCTGTTAGCTCCCTGATCTGCCTTGGGTAAATGTTTGACTAAGAGTGTCCCTGCCTGCTATATTTGTTGCACGCTAGTGTGCAGAGGAGGCCTGAGAGGGGGAGGAGACACTGATGTCACCAGGAAATCAAGACGCTGGGATAAGCACGCACAGAATTAACCTAAACTGAACTTTTACAGATTCATCTGTCTTTATTTCATCTCTAGCTGTCTACACTGCACACACTCCTGTTTACCGGGGCTGTGTGTACTCCTGTGGTTTATTATTTACTCAATCACTCCTGTATGTACTTACCCTTTACCACACTACACACTTACTCTTTTATGTATTTACTTACTTACTTATGCACTTAATGTATTACTCACTTTGGCTACAGTATACACTTAACTACAGTGACTGCGTACTTGTGTTTGTATTCACTTGTTCTTATACTTACATTATTTACTTACTCAACTACATACTCTGGTTACCCACTTAATTCAATTTTGTACTTTCTTAGTTTGTCGCTCGAGTATACCAACTTACTGCACTCACTTACTAATGCTAATAATATTAACAGCAACAGGAAGTCTTATTGGCGACATACTAATTGATTGATTCACAACAATGGTTCCCTGGACTCCGAGGCAAGGCAAGCAAACTCAATGTGCTTCATACTAAAATGCATAAAGTGACGAGTAACCAAAGAATAAAATAATGCACAAGGCAATGCAAAAATAGCAAAAAGGAAGGAAAGCAGACATAAAACACAGACATATACACATACCAGTTAGACATATACATCCAGTAATTAATCATAATCCTGACAAAACTGAAATGTTTTCTGTTTGCTTTTGAATGTAAACTGTGAAATCTCTGGTCAGCTACACACAATTGCGTTTGTTCTTTGATCTTTACTTTTTTAGATATGAAATCCTGTTTAGTTTTATCTCTCCAGGCCTCCAAAAACAAATGAAACAATTTGACGAGACTCTTCCATCACTCTGCTCACCCACCCTGCCGTAAGAAGCTCACAACCTCAAAGAAACCTAATTAGTCTGGGTTTGAGAGGAAAGTTAATGTGTAATGATGGTCTGCACGCTGCTCCGGAGGCTTTTCCAGCCCGGCAGGAAACACTGACTTCTTGTAATTTGGGGGAGTAAAAATAGGAAATCTTTAATCTTGGTTAAACGTCTGACATTGCTCAGGGGCTTTCAGTCACCGCAGACTTGTAGGTGGACCTCTTACAAATCAAAAGTATGAAGTCCAGTGTGTGGTCACCCAAGTCTTAAAGTGCTAAAATGGACCATTAACACTGTTCTTCTGTTCAAACCACTTAACCTGCCCTAACCTGGGATGGATTACAGCCCAAGACTTTCTAAGCCAATCAGACGAGAGGAATTGCAGGAGGAACTGTTACGCCAGCATCTCATCAAGGCTAGAGGCCGTTTTAAACTTAGGGAAACATTTTTGGTTATTATGAAAATCTTGATTATTTTATACAATTCAAAGCACAATTTTCTTCCAGGGAAGTGAGCGAACCACTGTTTCTGTGCAATTGAGTAGTGGAGGAAACTGCATCATTTGTGTACTGTTGAACTCTCAGCTGTCAAGCAGATGTGAAATTAAAGATACAAAACTTTATTACTTTATTACAGGTTGGAGGAATAGTTTATTATTTAGAAAAACGTGCTTATTCGCTTTCTTGGATGAAAAGATCTATGTTAATGTCTCTGCACTAAATACAAAGCTATAGAGCCAGCAGGTCATTAGCTTAGCTTTGCATAAATACTTTTTTACCCAAAACCCAACTACTAGTACCTATAATCAGGAAGCTGAGATTGCAGGCAAATATATTTTTTGAATGCCGTTATCTTGAGATCACAAGTTAATTCTTTTGTGATCTAGAGATATCAAAGCTTGTTTTCTCAAGATAACAGAATAATTAACTTGTGATCATTAAAAAAGAATTGCAACCGCAGCCGTTCTGGGCTTCCGTACCATAAAGCTTGCTAAATAACGTTATATCTTGTTTGCTTAAGTGTAAAACGTTTAATCCATGGTTGCACGGGCAGTTACGCACTTCAAGCTGAATTAAGCCAACCATCTTGCTGTCTCAAGCTTCACACTGAGAGTAGTATCGATCCTCTCATCTAACTTTACGACACAGCGAACAAGTGTACCGCACACGTGCTTCAAGCATTTGTTTGCATTCTGTCTTTGGGTCCGTTGTGCAACGAGCTTTAGCCAGTTTCAAAGCAGCAGCGTGGACCTTTTGGCATGTCATAGCGGGGAAAGCGCTGGTGTAATTGACAACATTAAAGACGGCTGCTTTCTATTTAGGCGAGCTAGTTCCAGACTCGTTGGTGTTGTGCACGCTGGCTCACTGTAGCACCCAATGGAACTGAGCAACCGTTAATGAAATTAGTTTCGTAGCCTGTAGCCAGATACATGTTTGATTTAAAACTTACTTAGTTCTATGGATTTTTGGCATTACTAAACCACTTAGTAAGTTTAACTTAAAAAGTGAAATATTTGTGCCTAATTAAGTCCAGATGTGACTCTATCTGTAACCTCTTCACGGCGAGCATCGTCACTGCACATATAAACGGTTGGAGACGCAGTTGGGGATAACACTCTGTCCACTGTTGCAATAAGCAGGCTGTAATATGCATCGGTAATGGTGTGGCTACAAGGTAGAGAAGGGCAACACTGATTGGCTCGCCTTTCCCAGAAACCCAAAGGTCACGAAGGCCTCCAGAGCAATCATCTATTCACAAGCTCACCTCTGTGATATATGTCACTAATCCCAGCTGCTGTGAGCGGTCCCTTTGCAGGAACCCTTCACAACACTCTCCCATGTGACCAAACCTTGCACTCATTTAAATCTCCATGCTTATTGCCTATGGACCCACTGATTCAGTTTATGTTGGTCGGAGAATTGCCTTAAAAAAAACGAAAGCTCCATCTCTACCAACACATCATCTAATAATATATCTGGTAATATATATATTTTGTTTGTTTTCTTGTAAATTGAATAATTTGAGATGCATACATGTCTTTTCCTGCCTTAGAATCCTTCCCTAATTTCTCAGTTTTATTTGTCTGACAGTCTCACTCTTCCCTCTTCAGACACACACACACACACACACACACACACACACTTTGCTTACAGTATAAGCCTGTCTGTGGGAGTTCTCCTTGGTACAGTATGCAGTCTGTGGGTTTTATCAGAGGTGTCCCACCTGGAGGGAGCCTGGGAGCAAAAACACAGCTTCAGACGGATTTAGAGCTCTTTCTGCTCCACAGGAATGAATGAGCAGTGTTTGTGTTGTGTGGTGTTTGAATAGTGCTCTTTTTGGATTGAGCCTCCCACTGGTAAGTGGCTCCTGGAGTGTGAGGATGCATAATGATGCTGCTGGATAAAAGCCTTGCATCTGTAAAATAGCAGGATAAACACTGATTTGTGTGTATTCATTTACCTTATAAACAATGTTCTCAATTAAAATGTATGTAAAAAAAAAAAAAAAGCCCCATTGAAGCATATTTTCTTCGCAAAAACACAGTTGGAATCAAATATGTTCTTGGCCTGTGGGCCATTACTCTTCCCGTGTGAGCTGTTTTTTTTTAATATAACTTGTTTCTGAGGCTTTTAGCTCCTAATTTAATGCTTTAAAATGGGGCACTTAAGAATTGAGGGCAACATAAATGTGTCAGTTTAACAATGAAAAATGAAAACACTGTACATTGGTGCTCAATATTCTATGGATGTATGAACCAGTCATGTGTTCAGCAGCTGTCTGTGTTAAAGCGCTGTGTGTCTTCTTAAAATATAGTTGGGAACCAGAATTAGGTCATAGGTCTGGACCTGGTACAATATGTGCCCCAGATCAAATCTAGTCTAGCTGACTAAGATATAAACCACATTTAAAACAGGTAGCTCATAAAAGCTCTGCTGTGTGTTCCGTACATACGGTGAAAATGTAATAGGTTTATGTATAGGATGTCTCCTACGCTTTTTTAATTCTTTGATAATAATACATGTGATAAATTAAACATTAAATAATACATTATAAAACATGACACACTATCCTCTATTATATTCAAATGCTCATGACACTACAGTGATACAGTATGTTCTTACACATTTGGTTTTGACTTTGTGAAAGAAGCCTTTCACTCTAACATACATTGCAGGTCCCGGGCATCAAACTAACAATATAAAATGAATACCATACCGTGATCAGCACTTAATATTGACTCTTTGGATCACCAGCTAGTGTGACTACTGAAATATGAAAGTCTGAATGTTCACTGGCCGAGATGTTTCGAAATAAACCAGATTTGGAGTCATTATATACATATATTATATATGTTTGAATTTGATTTTGATGAGTCAGGACACCAGTTAATGTGGTTCATGACACGTCCACAGTTGATCACGTGAACAGCATTATTGTGGAGAACTGTCCGTTTATGCAGCCAGCTCCAATCAACCATTCCTTCACTCATTCATCATGCAGAGCAAGCATACGTAGCCTAATTCTGAATTGAATAAGGAAATGAATCGTTCTTTCTTTCTTGTAAAATGTAATTTATGAGCAACATAGCATCCTGAGGGGGCTTCAGTCATTCTTGATTGACAAATGGTTTTGAATGTTAGCTAACATTTACTAACTTTAGCTAGATGCTGCCGTATTATTGTCAGTATGTCGACTTTTGGTGTCTCCTGCGCTTGTGTTGTTCTGTGCTTGTTGTTGTTTTGTGCTGTGGACAGTGAAATACACAGTGCAATGCTTGGAGACATGTTTGCTGTTTCTTCCTTCAGGTCAAGCCACCAGCAGCAGTAGGCTTTGAGGCAATTACTGCGCAGTGATCTCAGTCTTAATGCCGGTGGGATCCAATCATTTCCCCCCCATAAATAATTACAAATGTAATAGCTATAAAACACAAAATATTTTTCTGAGCGTCACCAGTTGTCCACAGTTACTCTTTGTATTATAACAGTTTGAGCCATTAGAGCCAAAAGTCTCAAAAAGCTGTAATAGTATAGTATTTTAATGCCATGCATGTGTGCATCTGTCAGCCAGCTCAGCCAGAGAAGGTTTATGTTCTATGCCCTGAAATGTGGAAAGAACTTTTTTGGCTTATAAACCCAATGTTCAACTTTGAAGGAATGCAGCACCAAGCTGGAACATGGTATGCAGTTCTCTTCATGCTTTTGGTTGAGAAAGATCTGACTGGAAGAGAGTAAGGTCCTCAGGCCTGAGGCGCATCACTTTGTTTCTGTCACAAAGGTATAAAAGCAACGTTTTTTAACTCAGGATAGGAAGGTAACTGTACCTTAACCTAAAAATATATATTGAAAGAAGGTCAAACATGGCCGTGAATTTTCTAGTTTTACTTTTATATATTTATATTTTTACTTCATGTGCTCCATGGAGATATGATTACGTCTCAGGCCCCGACCACCACACACAAACAGAGTGTCAGGGTAGGTTAATAAAGATCCTTTAAAAAGTACAGCTGCAACCTTTTTTTCTATACATTGACCTCAGCACAAAGAAAGTAAATAGATGAGACAGTGTAACAAAAGACAGCGGAGGTGCAGAACTTCAGTGTGACAGCGGGCAGTCAGGCAGGAACCAAGGACAGTCCTGCAACAAATTAAACACAGTGATGAAAGGAACATTAGTTGGGAATGCTTGTGAACTGTTTCCAAATATATTATGTGTTTTTTAGATAAAATGTACCCGTGGCACTCTCTGCAAAGTGCTGTGTGTAGAGAAAAGGAGGGAAATGGAGATGATACAAAATGAACAGAGAGAAAATAACATAATTAAACACATTCATTGAAAAACTGAGAGTCCCACACTGTCTTCATGTGAATCGCAATTTGTGGCCTGAAAATATAATAGAACACTAAAGAGAAATGACTGTCTCATTCAGTGTAATTTATTCTAGATTATATCTGAATAGAATTTAATTCGGACTTTCAGGGTAACAAATTACGATTTTGTGCTGCTCAGCTCATTATCCTAGAATAAAAATGTATTTATATTCTTACCTTGAGACTATTATCTAGTGATATATAAATATCTTATTATTTTCAAATAACAAATTCATGATTTTGTCATTAAACACGCCTTTACATTTCTATTCTAGCTATTGAATGCTGTCAATGACAGAAAGCACAGTGCCAATGTCTGACTCTGACTGAAGTTCAGTCCGTTCTGTCAGACTACGCCAAGATAAACTCTTGAGCAACAATGCAGCAATGAAAAAAGAACACAAAGCGTTTGATATCTGAAAATAACAGCAATGAAATGATCTCTTTCTAAAATAGGCTTAAAAACCGCTGCGACCAATACAACAAAATCTCAATTTGTGTACTCAAGAAAATAGTTTGATCTTTGGGTATCGGGTTAGATTTTGTTAGTTTAACTTTTGTTGCTGCAGTGACTTCCACTACAGTTCACCCTAGCAGAGGTGAGGATGTCAGTCGACTGCTTTTGTTTGCTTTACATCACCACTGTCTCCACTGCTGAAGTCGGACTCTCGCCACGACCAGGCAGGCGTAAAGCGAGGACACTGACTGACTAGATCACATGTGACAGAACTGCGGTGAAGGAACGTTGAATGCCAACAGTTGTGAAAGGAGAGGAAGGCAGGAGGCCGAGATGATGGAAGGAACAAAGAACGTGGAGGAGGAGATCTGGAGACACAGAGAAAAGGCCAGTCACTGCTCGGGAGAACTGAGGAAAGAGGAAGGAGGGGCGTTCTAGCTTGCAAATCTACTGCATATTAAGACGTTGGATTTTCATCACAAAGCAATCAAACAATGTTAGAACGCGTGAAAGCAGATTTAGATCGCTGGTCATGCCTCCAAAATGACAGCATTAAATGTTTCTGTATTTGTTTCAATTAGGTTTCCCTAATTGTATTCATTATTACTGGGCAGCAAATATCTCCAGAAGGACAGTTTTAGGGACGCCGGCATTTTCTGATAAATATGGGCTGTCTGGCAACAATGGAGCTCACCTCAAATACCAGAACCAGAATCCCTATTATCTGCTTCATTGTCAGCATGTACTAATACTAGGATTGTTTCCAATCTTGCAGTGTTTAATTCCATTAAAATCTGGGTATAAAACATTAAACATAAAACATTTCAGTTTTAATCAGATGAATGTCTTTTAATCATGTCTTTATACACAAATCCATTCAGATTTTGCTGCTATTTGACAACAATTCGTTCACGTCTTTTGAATTTTTATGCACGTTTTCTTGGCTTCCAAACATTTTCCTACCTACACCAAATTTCCAAATAAGGATTCTACACATGAGCTATTACATTTGAATCAATTTCACTGGGGGCTTAATTTCCAGGACATACTGTATAATATTATCCAATACATTGATCCGCCAACAAGGACAAAAGGACCTATGGGAACACAACCAAGAAATGGTAATCCCTCTGGAGGTCTGGGTAAATTGCATCTCTGTAATACACACTCCCTTTATTTTATTTCAAGTTACATTACTCCAATCACAGACTAGCTAAAATATGATGCAGTAACCCAGTATTGTTAGGCCACATGTCCTGGTCCTGTCCCTCTCTAGTCAAATTTTGGTCCTTCGTATCCTTTTTATGTATACACCTCTTGAACCCGTCCCACTTGCCACCATCTTTGGAGTAACACCTGTGGGAACTCCTGCCACAAACGCGCAAAAGAAAGCAATTAGCCTTTAGTTGCCTCACGGCACGCAGACGAATTCTCCTGATTCAATTCCATTGTTCTTCCCTTCTGAGTGCTCTCTTGGTCCCAGGGGAGGGAGGGAGGGCGGGATAAGGGCTGGGTGCAATGAAGGGTATTGTCTGAGTCAGTTCAATAGTCTGTACTTGTGTGTACATGTTTATATAAATGCAAAACTCCTTCAATAAAGTTGTGAAAAAAGCATGAGAATAAGAGGAAATAAGAACACTGGAGTGAGTAGCTGGCGGTGCGTCAATGTGAAAAAAAAAACATTAGATGTGGGTAGCCATGAGCCCACATCCTCCCTACTAGAATGAGAGTAAGTTAGATCAAAAGAGATTGTAAGCGTGAGGCTGGGAAGGGTGCAGGGGCTCAGGCTGTGTGTGTGTGTGTGTGTCACTGTCCCTGCCTTCCTGCCAGGTTGAAGTCAGGTTGCATTCAGAGCATGTAAGGTCACACACACAGCCAGGCCACTATGTACAGCCAAGAGGAGACACCAGTGCATGATACCTTCGAGTGAACTTAACAACAGGGGTTCACCGTAGGACTGGGAATGATTCTTTAGGTTTCAGACAAGAATGTGAAAGTCATTTAGATCAACAGGATTGGTTGACCTTTTGAAAACCGACAGATTGGGTTTCTTGGCTTCCTCTTGGTCACTGGTGGTAAACTGTCCACATGTTGACAAAATGTATTTGTCAATTATCATTTTTGCCACGACGAAGTGAGGACATTTATGATATGAAATCGACAACAGCATTAATAAATTAATTTGACAAAATCTGATTTTGATATCGTTGAAAATAACAGAGGGAGCTAGAGCTAGCGCCGTGAGACTTAGCATTTCAGTACTTAATATACGTTTGTATGGGTGGTGCTTTAAGCTAAATGCTAACTAAGCTGGATAGCATGCTCACAACACAATGACAATGCTAACATGCTGATGTTTAGCAAGTAACCATGTTGAGCAACTTACTTTAGCATGTCAACATGCTAACATTTGCTAATTAGAACTAAACACAAAATACACGATGACGGAAAAATACAAAATTTCATCTCAATCCATCCATTGTTGAGACATTTCACTTAAAACCTCAAATGTCCACCACATGGTGGCGGTAGAAGAAAAGTCAAGGGATCTCCAAAGTCAGCATGTGCTTCATCCTCTGGGGACAATGAACACCTATACTAAATTTCATGGCAGTGCCTCCGATAGTTGTTTCAGTCTGCTAACTCTATATCATCAACAATAAAAAAAGACAAAATGACAGTTGGTTGAGTTGACTGACCTGTAAAACATTTTATGCCATCAATCTATCCTGTGTGACTCAATATCATTGGACACTGCCTGCATTTCCTCTCGCCTGAACACCTGCAGCTACACACAATGCATGCTCAGAGATTGGCTAACATCAAACGAATGATGGCTCTGAAGGCTGATATTTGGACACACTTCACTTATAATGCCGAAGAGGGAGCGAGTGTGTTGACATGTCGCGATAGAAGCTGCAGGGTTATAAAATATTTGGAAGAAAAACCTCAAGAGACACATTAAAGCGCACCTGGACACAGAAATGGGGGTGATTTCCAAGCCTTTTTGAGTTTAGATGAGGGCTACGTTTTTTAAAGCTGTCTGCCTGACTGCCTCTTATCTGTTCTGCTTTCACTACACATGTTGGATATCATTTCTTTTCAGCTATGTGACTTTTCTGTAATCCTTTGTAAACCCACCGCCCTAACGGAATACTTCCACTCTTCATGCTTCCCCAGGTGCTGCTGAGATCAGCTGCAGTGCATCCCCGTTGTGACATTAACTAACCCCGTGTACAGAAGAGGTGTCCCTCTTTTTGACCATAGGCCCTTATGTAGTCTGTGCACGCCACTCACGCTAACATCTGGCAGTAAACACACATTTTCTAAAAAGCTTTATTCACTGTATTCACTTTTGGGAAGACGTGTAAGCTGAAAAAAGGCTGGAGGGGTAAACAAAACAAGCTGAAGCTGAAGTTTCCGATACACTCTGTGTCCAGTTTCATCTCCAAAATAAATCTTTCAACCAATAACAAACATTCTCAGTGGTTAACTCAGGAACCACCTCCTGTCAATCTCAGCCCGGTGAAACCAAACCAGCAAGGCACTTCTGCCAGACATAGCCTGTAAAGTTAAATGGAAGGTAAAGCCGCTGCTCTCCTGCTCACTGGGACAAAGGTTTTGTATTTGCACGGTTTCAGCCTCGAAGGATTCAAAACATGTGTTCTAATTTCTTTTAACCGTGATAAAAAAAAGAGCACATGCCTTCTGAAGTTCAATATGTCACTGACGTCAAAGCCTAATACCATCTCGAAAAGACCACAACAGAAGTTACATAGAGCCATATTAACAGTGTGAAAGTCGACTGCTCGGTCCATCCCTTTAATCTAAACTGAAATATCTCGACAACTATTGGATTTCAATAACGTTTGGTACAGATATGCATGGTCCCAGGAGGATGAATCCTACTGACTTTAGTGATCCCCTGTCTTTTCAACTAGCCCCACCATCAGATCAAAATGTTTATTTGGCACAATAATTCGCCTTATACTCAAGGTAATGATGCAGGTATAAAGCCCATCAGACGGGCTTGTATTCCCCATGTGAGTGTTTGATTGTAAAATGAAAACCCATAAATGTTCATGTACAGCCCTTCTGAGAGAGACGGAAACAATATTGACATCCAGTGATTATCTATGTGTACTAATCTCACTGTATTGATTGTGGCGGCTACAGAAATCCTTCATGAGGATCCTTTGATTATGGTTTTCTTTTATATTTAATACTTTTACTCAGACCGGGCTCGTATCCCCCAGATACCACAACGAAGAGACTGTCGGCTGTTACGGCTATCAGCTACATAAGAGATTTAACAGAGTCTGTTTATTCCCACTGGCACTGAAACAACGCTTTTAGCATTACGTTTATTGCAACACTGGTATGAATCAACTACAGTTCAGACAACTGAGTAGCTGAAAAATCTCACAAAGAAAAGAAAAAAAACAATTTTAGCCCGTGTGACTTGAGGAATCCAAATGTGTTCAGAAGACAATGTCCTGAATGATTCACATAATATTTTAAACGGTTTATGGCTTTCACATCTTAACATATGTAACGGCTGAAATCATTTTCTCCATTTAACCTTTCACTCTAATTGTGTTGAGCGATTGTGTTCGGGATGGAAACATTAACCTAATGTTCTGGTCCATGAGTCATCATTAAAAGGACTGTTTTTTTTTGAATAACTGGAATGACCTTTTTAAAGCACCCACTTGATGACTTTCTTGCACTGACTTTCTAGCTCTAGCTGTCAAACATATTCCTATGCTGATGTTTTAGGCTCATGTGATTGTGATTTCTTAAACCAAGATGTATGCATACACGCACACCTATGGGTTGCAATTTAGTTTTCTAATTCATGAATTTGAAACATTTGAATTTATGCAGTATTAATTCAATGATGTACCTAATCTACAGATCCATTAATATTGTAATTAACTGGTTCTGATTTGAGTCTCATCAGGGTGAGAGGAGCTGCTTTTATCTTACACTTGTCTTGTTAATAATAATAATAAAGGCTTATCTTATCTTTTTTATCTTGATTGATTTAAAAGTCAACAGAATCTAAAACTGGACCAGAGGGAAGTCTGACGCCTCCCAGTGACCCACTGACCAGGGGTTTGTTGTGACTGCTCCCAGGTCAGGATCTAGAAACCCGTTGTAGCAGTGATCCTGAGCCAATGAAGAAATGCCTTTTACACCTGGTCGAGCAAGGGAATAGATAAGATAAACTTTATTGATCCCACACAGGGAAACTGTGTCACAGCAGCAGATGTACAACAACAGATGCAACATAGATAAATAAGAATTCTATATACATTATGAACATGTTTAAATACAAAATGATGTATATAAAACTATTACGTGTATTGAATAGGAAAAGAAATGTGAACAGAAAAGCAGAAAAAATATAAAATACAATAAGGGGTCAATTAACATTATTACAGTCTCCCCGTGCTTCTCTGCAGGTACTGTAACATAATACACAATTCTTCTTATGTGGCAGGGGTCTGGTTGTTTACCGACTCCAATTATTCAAAAACTGAGATTATCTCTAAAATAGGATTCAGCCTAAATTAGAGGGATTACACACCATACACACTATGCCTGCATGGCATCCTTTATGTATATATTTAGGGTACATCCACT
Organism: Nannoperca australis; assembly: GCA_036023655.1. NCBI lineage: Eukaryota > Metazoa > Chordata > Actinopteri > Centrarchiformes > Percichthyidae > Nannoperca > Nannoperca australis. The sequence goes on from JAVQJD010050344.1 coordinate 14,615, forward strand.
CATGATTTTTAAGCTATTAGATGTTTCTTACCATCTGTCAAGGAAACAGACCAACTAGAATTTGATAATTAAAGCGAGAAAACATTTACTTATCATTTCAGTCCCTGCAGCATTTTATTATTCTGTCTGAACCACATGATACTTTCACAATATAGAATTGCAGTGAATTACTATATTTTTCATCACAGGTAAAATGATTGGCTCCTGGCATGGTCTTATACAGGATGGTTTGTTAATGATTACTGTGTGCAATAATAACTCACACAGTTGTTCCCTGGCAGGAAGGTTGAAAACAAATTGTCTAGTCATACAATATTAATTTCTTTCTGTTCGGTTGACCTGCTTTTCAGCATATGGGGTAGAGGATCAACCAGCAGTGACATTCTGTATAATCAGACAGCCTTACATCCTTCTGCATTGATTTCACTTACATTGCTTGCATCCAAGGTCCAGCACCACATTGATTTGTATGTGTATCTGTGTCCATGTGGGTGTGCATGCCTAATCATCCTTGTGTGTGTTCGTGGTCTTTAACGGGGCCAAAGGAGCGGCGGGTCAAGTGGGTGTAGTCTGCTCACGTGTCAGGGATCGTGTCAACATGGCTGAGTGTGTGTGCATTAAGCTGTTAGTATAGACTAAGCTGTGGGGCACCTCTCTGTTGAGCTTTGGGTGTATGGAGGTGTATGGGCCAGCCGCAAAAAACAATCACACTTTTTTAACTGTAATGCAGGAATTAAGTGATCGTAAAACGAAATTCTTTTTTACGAAACGGGATGATTAAAGTTTCATCTAACCGTTAGATGAAACTTTGATCATCCCCATACAGAAAAGAAAGTTGTATAAATAAGAGCAAAGCAAGTTGTTAGCATGTTAAACATAATGTAACCAACATTTGTGAGAGTAGGTAAACAGGTCCATCACAGAGGGCCAGAAAACCCAGTAACTCAATACAGCTGGAACTCCCTCACTAGATAGATGGGTGGATGGATGATTAGCAGTACATAGATTATCTGCTGCCCCCACGTGGCATTTTTAGTTTCTACAGCTCAGCAACGACCACACAACCACCACGACAAAACACTTAATTTCCATCGCATTTTAATGCCATTTTAAGAAACATCATGCAATTAAAATCAAAATCATTGCCTGATCTTTTAAAATGTTAACCTAAGCCTCTGGCTACAACCAAAGATACAGAAGCTACAGGAGAATCAAGATAGATCACACCCCATTACAATTTACAGGCAAATCTCGTTGTGCTGTCCCACTATCTAGTTATCCAGCGCCTACATTTAAAAGTAATGGCTACATTAACGTGCATTACATCGGCAATAGTTATTTAGGCGTCTGTATCTTTGAGGTAGCGTTAGATAAGAGGTGTTTCGCGTCTCTGGGACCAACGTTGAACAACTAACCTCCGATTACCTAGCGTCAGATTAGCTAACGTCATATAGCTAACTACAGTCAAGTTTACAGCGGTGTCGTTGTAACGTTACCTCAGCACAATGAAAAAGCATGGCCAGGCTTACAGCATGTATCATGTAGTAAACCTGGTTGCACAACAGCCAATTTGTGCTTAATAAACCTCGGAATGAAGTAAGTTATATTTTATTTCATCATGACAGACATGTGCTAACACAGGTATATGTTAGGCTTCTTAAACGAATAAGTCATCAAGGCGGTACCATCTGGTCCCATGGTGTAATGGTTAGCACTCTGGACTTTGAATCCAGCGATCCGAGTTCAAATCTCGGTGGGACCTCTTCCTTTTCTTGATATGTGAAACAACAAACCAACATTATGTTGCACAGATTTGAGTGCTGACATGTACAGCAAAGGTTAATAAACAGAAGCTGTGAATCTTAACAAGCAGTTAAATCTGTAACCTTGCTCAATCATTGCTAATGTGAATTCTGGTTGAAGAGGGAATTCCCTAAATATGCCAGTATAGCCAAAAATGCTTTGGGAAGATTATCCTTACAGATTCTGTCCCCAGGCGACCTCTTTGCTGTAGCATTTCCTCTCTGGTCCCATACCCAGTCTACAGATCCTCTAATTAATTACAGTAATATCACAATATTAAATCTCCATTACCAGGAGGTCAAGTAAGTAGTTTTTCATAAGCTTCGTATGAAACATTTTTGCTAAATAACTAGAAAGTGAATATTTCCCTTTGTAATAGTGACTCAATAGTGACTTAAAAAGGCTCACACCGAATACCGGTTTATGTTCAAACAACTTTATTTCCACACATAATTGGCAGTGTTAATAATAGAAAATAAAAATATGCTTGAATTGAACATTTCGTTTCGCATTTTATTGGAATGTTTCTCAAATTTCTTTACAAATATGTCCAGGAGAGCTGTTTCTCTACTGGGCAGCATTGGCTAAAGGGTACAGGGTGGGATCCCTGTGCAGAATGACTTGAGAACAGAGCCTTCTCATAGCCATCGGTTTCCTTGCCACATTTGTGTTTCATTCCCCATGCATCAGTGTACAATGCTGTATCCACTCTGGAACATTTGGATTCCCAGTACGCAGCACGTGGATGCATCCTCGAAGAACACCCACATGCATTTGCTACTAGCTCACTTTCAAACGTAAGACTGGCTCTGTATTCCAGTGGAAAAGGTGCTGGTACTGTAGCCTGCTAGTGTACATACAACACAGTACACGTGTAATGGAAACATTTTTTATTAAATTATAGCTCAGAGAAGTGGCAGGAAATTGTATTGGAGCATAAAAAATATAAAAAAAGAATATTGTAACAATAACACAAACCATTAGAAATAATAAAACATCAATTTTTTTTATGGCCACAACAATAATGACACAGAATATTACCAGGCAATACAAGCACTATAATAATGAAGACATGACACATTTTTGAAATTGTGTCCTTCCCATGCTGACCGAAGTGGAGTTAATGAGATAGAAAAACATTTTAAAATAGAATTCTAAATGTGTAGCTCTGTCTCATCTTTGTCTTCATCCTAAATGTTCAGTGTATTAAAGCTTCATATCAGATTAAGATTCCCCGTCCTATTACAATAAAATAATATCATAATAGAAAGTGAAGAATGTAGGCAATGTAACATTTACATCACCAATTGTAACAAAGGTGGAGGGACTATTTGTGAGTACAACATGTGCACGCACTCCTCGCACACCATAGTATTTCTAAATCTACTGCACGTGTGCTTTTTTGGGGCCCAAATCCCCAAGCCCTATGTGAGTGATATTCAGGACGGAAATTATTTTAGCACTCCACAGCGCCATAATCTCTGCTGCTTTCCTGCGCTCAAAGATGCGCACCTTCAACGGGGATGCTGGCTTTCTGGCCAGCAACGATTATATTATTTTTCTCAGATCAGAGCGTGTAAAAGAACATATAGATCACATCAGTGGGCTATACCATTCGTTGGTCACAGTGGCGCACGAGTAAAGCATTTAGGAGCTTCATAAGGCAACAGGTTACATAAACACACAGCTCTGCATTTGTGGCAGCAAAATGGCAGGTTTGGGATTTCACCATTCTTCAGTCTAACAAAAAATACGTTATAAAAACTAGGATAATAACAAACGAAATACATTTTAGGACTTAAGTCTATCAACAGAACACGTGCTCTAAAAAAACATCACTACTCTAGGATTACAGGATGACACCATCATATAAATGACCCTTTTCTCATCACTTCAAATGAGTCCAAAAACATGAACTGTTACTGTAAAAATGTGAGTGAACAGCACTTTTTTCAGATATTTTGTACATACAGTGTCCATCAGTTAACCTTTATTTTGAAAATTCACCTGCAACCTCTGTGTTTTTTAGTCTCCTGTCTTTCTACATGTAAGTGAGTGTGTGTTTGGCACCTCAGCTTCCGCCTCCGCTCTGTCTCACTCGTCAGATGTCGGTGGTCTCCAACTTGTTGAGCGCGTCCACCTCCCCGTTGCTGTATGTCTGGCTGTTCGTCTGCTGCCCGTTGGCTTTCTGCTGCACACTGCACAAGAAGTGGCTGTTTTCGTTTTGTTCAGAAGGCGCTGGAGGCTGCTCCAAGTTGATGGTGGCGCGGCTGGTTTCGGTAATGGAGGAGTTGTTGTGGTAGTTAAAGTGGTTCTTTGTGCTAGGTGTTTCTCCCCAGCCGGTTTTGCCCCAGGCAGACTTCCACTGAGCCCACTTCCTCTGCAGCGCTGTCTGGGCCTGGACATCAACAACCACAGTCAAGCGACAATCAAAGTTAAGTAAAAAATAATCTCAATTTTGCATTTCTTTTCTAAATAAGAGTTTAATTTAACTGCATTATCTGGGTCATAACAACTGATCTACCCGAAAACTCTGATAGTTTTTATCTTTGAAACATTAAATATGGTACCTCAGCATTGCAGAAACAGAATATAATTGCCACCAGGAGTCCCTGCAAAGTAAATAGGACATAGATGAAATATTAGTAAAGAAAGATGTCAGTGAAAAGATGTGAATTTGAAGCTGGCTATCGCAAGAAACCAATTTGACTAACATTAACACAAGGAGGAGCTGAATGTCCAGTTTCCAAAAGCAACAGGCCAAATAGCATTTGTTTATTTAAATTCAAAGAGCACAGAGTGGCTCTATCATGCTTTGCAGTGTAGTAGAATTTGTTAAAGGGTGCTCTTTAGTTTATGTTGTTGCTTAGTGAAAATGGAAGGAGTTTAATGGTATTTAATACACCAACTCAATAAAAAAACAGAAGTAGATCACATCTCATTAATTGAGATGTATTCATGAGGAAAAACTTGCAGATTATTAGTGTAAAATGTGTCCAATCTTCACAATCGGAGTTTGTTTAACACAGCCATCATGCATGATTGGAATGATTCTCTGTGTCGAGTAGCAACATCAGCATTTTGTTCAAACTCTAATGTGGCAGTTTCTTGCCGACAGTACCTGGAAGTGGCTGAAGATATTTATGAAGAAATCATAGATGGCCCGGCTGATGCGTCCCTCTGGGCTGCAGGGGAAAAGGATGAACTGGACTCCCAGCAGAGGGATGAGGATGAGGGTTGCTCTCACCGCCTTCATGTAGGCTGTGGACTCAGCGCAGTGGGTCTCTTTCAGCTTGGTGATCAGGACTCGGACGATGTTCAGGAGAAAGAAAAAGTTCACCTAGATAGATTGATGGTGGGTGGACGGACGGACAGATGGGTGGATGAAATGATACAGACAGATACAGGAATCTGAATAACAATGACTGGCCTGATGGTAGCACTATAACTACACCTTCTAATAAAGAGCTCATGGAAGTTAGTCTGCATTTACATCGAGAATGCAAAATATCACTTTGATGAGTTTTTGTTGTCAGTTTCCTGGAAATAGTTACCAGTTAAACCACTTCAAGGAAAACATAGTGTCTTGAATTTGAATTTCGAGTTGGTTGCCCCGGTGATTTACCAAGTGATTTCACTGTTTGGTTTTTTGGTTAATTAGAAAGTGGATAATAACTGCCACTAGTGTGTTTGAATTGACTGTGTATTTGAATCTAAATCACAGTGTTCATTTGCATTATTAGTTTCAGCCACATGCTCTCAACCAGTCAGCCTTTATTTTACCAAGTGTTTGGTCATTTCAAAGTAATCCTAAGCGATATAAGAGAATGCCTTATAAAATATACTTTTATTATACTTCATTATATATTACTCACAAGCAGTGCCGCCTGAATGGGCCCATGAATGATATAGAGCAGGTGTGTGTGCGAGCTGATCCAACACCTGAAACAAACACACACAACAAGAAAAAGGTGAGCTCTGGTGAGCTTTCACGTGCAAAGCCAAAGCCTGAATCATTCATCGTTAGTACTAGACTCAGCAAACAAGGGCTCACGCAAATCAATATCTTTCAATTCCTCTCAGCCTGAAAGTGATCAAACAGAGTAGAAAAAAGGTCACGGGAAGGACGCAGAGGGAAAAACCCCAGCCTGTAGTTATGTTACAGTAGACTGCATACTGCAACACCCCTGGTCTTGTTGTGGATTTGGGCTCCACAGTGTTGCTTCACAACAGGAGGACAGCAAACACATTACATCTTACTTGTCGTTAAAGAAGAGGCCGCGAGCTACAGCATACGTGATGGCAGGAATGATGGGAAAACCTTGGCCAAAAAGAGAGAAACACAGACAGAAATATCAGACGGACATCCTGAATCTCTAAAGAGGCCTCTGCATTAACTAAATCCAACTACCAGCACCACTAACACTTTATATGTGGTAGTTTAATCCACACAAAAACCTAATGTTGCGGTGGAATAGTCAGTTTGGCATGGACACGGCCACAAGATGGAAGCGGCTTGTACTGAAACACAAAACTGTTTGTTTGGAAATGGCAGTGAGACATCAGGTCCTCCCAACTCACCCCATCCCACGACGTAGTACCAGAAGAGTTGCTGCTCTCCGACGAAGACGGCCACTATGATGAGCGTGTGGAGGTAGATGCCTTCACACAGCATCCAGAAGTAATTGGAAGTAGACGTATACTGAGTCAGCACAGCCAGGACCTTACAGCTCACCTGACGGACAGGAAATGGTAAGACTTCACTTCCAATGTGTTTATTTGATTAGGATTATAATGCATAATAAACACACCATTAAGTTAAGCATAGGACAATTCATTAGTGTGATGAGATGAAATACAGATGAAAGATAAATTCAGTGGCTCACAGGGTTGCTGGTGTTGATGTCTTGGTTATTGGCCACGTTGAGCGAGAGCCACATTATCGTAACGATGGAGTTCAAGATGAAGGAGAGGAACATGTTCTTGTGGAGGGAGATTCTCTGGCAGCTAAGACTCCTGAAAGAGAGGGAAGGGAAAGTATATTAGTTAAGATTTCCATTTTGTGTTCAGAATTTTAGGTTATAGGCTTATAGGCAACCATTTAGCCCTAAAATTGCCATATTGCCCGACAATTACATTCATTATATTTTTTCACAAAATGGAAAAGCTTTTGACACATTTAGATTACGTGACAATAAATGAGTTGTAAAGCTCAGTACACATTATATGTATAATATATATATTATATAATGAGAAGTACCAGTTGTGATTAAGTTGTGAGCATCAATATTCTTTCCATATATTTGTCTCATACCAGTTTCTAAGCAATCATGTGCACACACCGAAACAGGAAAGACAAAGTGAGAGAAGTAGCTGACTTACCTAAAGTAGGAGAAGATGATCAGACAGATGATCAGGGAGACAATAGACAGGCCATGACCCACCATGGCCAGGTAGTAGAGACTGATGGCAAACTGCAGGGACAAAAACAATGGTTTATTCATGACAAATATAAATGAATTCACCACTTAATAAGGATAGTTATATTTTAAGCTCAAGCGGTAAACCGGCACAGTGAAACAGTTGTGGTGTTTGCTTCGATTCAGCGTGTGATCGAAGGCACGGTCGCCTCTTTGCAGCACGGAAGAAAGCAAAGGAAACATCTGCAGAGAATATTAGCCTTTTGGGGAAAAATCTGAAAAGAAAGTGTTTCCTGAATGGCCGTGGATTTAGATGCACAGAAGAAAAGAATCATATTGTGGGGAAAGAAATGAATGCCACAGTGTTCATGGCCGCTCAGAACACACGAGCGAGTGAGTCAAGACTGCAGTCATGCTCAGCTGTCCAAGCATGTGCAATTTCTGACTATCAGACAACATCTGTCATAAACTGATGTTGTTTCCTGTTGTTGGTTCAGACTGAATTTCCACATCTTGTTATATTTCCTCCTTGCCCAATAGTACAAATCCTCCCATGTAGTAAAAAATTGCCATTCATCCAGGAACATTAAGCAAAAGAGGCTGCACTTAACTGTACGTGAAGGCTTTATTTAGAGTCTTATGCATCAGTCCACTTGAAAAAGGACTAAGGGTCTTGATTATTAGTTATATTCCAATGAATAAAATTACTCTAATTTGGCCAAAGGAACCAAACTAAATGTGTTTTCAACTATTCCGAACATGGATATTCATCTGATTGACGTAGTTTCACTGCATTGTGTTTTACCTTAAGTTTGTCTTTGGTGTGGGCCTGACACTGGGTGTAGTTAGTCCAGACTCTGTTGCTCTCTGGGTGGTGGAACCACTGGCCATCAGGATTACACACTTTAGTAACCTTCTCTGTGGGAGACAACACTACGATTTACCCAAATGTTAATTTTTTTTACAGTTTACAGTTTGACTTAGGTGACTTCGGGTGCCAAACAAACAATGAATGTTGTACCCTGTTAGTCTTTTGGTCTGTTTCCTGTTTTATTTTGAAACTCTTACCAGTCTCGATGCTTCACTTCCTGTCCTTGTGTGTGGATAACACCTGCTCCCCAGTGCTCACCTGCCACCTTCCCATCCCTGCTACCCCGCGTAACAATGAAAAGCTCACTATAACCTCTAAATAAGATTTGCATATGTTTCTATGTTAGTGTGTAAGTGTGTATGTGACAGAGCTATTAACTAATTGTTTTTCCACAACAGACATAACTGAAAATGTTACTGGAGCAGTCAGGACACTTTAGGCTTATACGGTTAAAGATTGATTAGCCAAAGCAAAAGAAATCAAAGAATACAAGACACACAAAAAAAACAGCTGTGCTTGCATATTTAAATATACTGTGGGTGTGTGGGGGGGTGTTAAGGCCTCACCAGCAGGGTCAAAATCCAGAAAGTATTCAGGGCACATCTGCATGACAGTCCCCGGAGTGGTATCCCCCCAGCACAGCCAGCCGTCCCATGTGCGGTTACAGTAAGTGCCTACAGAGGGCAGCACGGACGTGACATTAAACTTGCGTAAAAAGTGCACCATGTAACCTTCTTCCACATCTAGTTTCCAAAGTGATGGGTGGCAAGTGAGGCACCTAATCCCACCATGCTTCAAAAGACCTCCTTTGCAGTAAATTGTTTGTTGTACAGTGTCTTCATCTCTGACGCTTAAGTGCTAACTTTAAAAAATGCAAGAACTGTACGTATATAAAAGGCATCACTTAGGATCCCTCCAAGGAAAGACGTTTCAGCCACTGCAAGTTTAGAATGGCAAAAGAAAGCTGGTTCCTATTTTATATCAAATATGAAATGTTGCTCAACGTCTTATACATAGACTACATGACTGTTTCAATTCACACTTTTTTATTTGGAATTACTAGTGGCAGCACTTGACAACTAATGTGGACTTTTAAGGGATATGGTGTTGTCTGAAGTGTGTGAGATAGCCAGAAATCAGTTTCTTATTCTTATTTTGTGCTCTTTTTTAAAAAAATAAGGTGAACGTATTGTGAAGTGATTCTGAGCAACATGTCAGACTAATTCTAAGCTTTTCTTAGTAAACCTTTAAGGCAAATCAATAAAGAAATAATAGGTTTGGGTTAACTGAACCAAGAAGTCTACTGCAATGTATTAATCTACAACAGCTGTGTAATGAATCTGTGTTGGCAGCTGCTTACATGTCACCAGAATCATAAAGGTATTGAACATTTTAAGTGTCGCTATTTAGCAGAATTTCGGGAGCAGGAACACACCACCATTACGTTTAACCACGTCACTACGCCATTTTCGCATACATACCATACGTAACCATCCCTCGTTTCGCTCTCGCTTACCGCGCATGGCAGCTGCTAGCACCGGCCGGGACGCCTGGCATCTGGATGCCAGGGCCCTCGGTCGTCCACGTCCCACAACCTCAACAGCTAGCATTTGCTGGGGCGTCTGGCACCGGGATGCCAACCTCCAGCAACCACAGCAGCTAGCACCGGCCGGGACGCACGGCACCGGGATGCCGGCGCCCTTGGCCGTCTAAGTCCACCGACCACAGCAGCTGGCATCGGCATGGGGCGTCCGGCACCAGGTTGCCGGTGCCCTTGGCCGTCCACCGACCACAGCTGCTAGCTTCAGCATGGGACGCCTGGCACCGGGATGCCGGCGCCCTCGGCCGTCCACGTTCACCGACCACAGCTGCTAGCAACGGCATGGGGCGTCCGGCACCGGGATGCCGCTCAGTCAGTTGTTTTTTTGGGGGGGTTTTACTATGCCCCCTCAGCCTCTCATTTAATTAAAATCATGGGCCGCGGGTCCTCGCAAGAATACCACCGTTACATCCGGTCAGATCCCAAAGATCTTAAATCGGCTCAATCTCTTCTCCAGTACGGGAGGCTTTTTGGGGGTTGGTCTTACCCGGGTGCCGGGCGGACTTCCCCACGAAGCTTCCCCAAACCATCATCACAACTTTTACATTTGACATGTACCTTTGTTCAATACATCTTTCAAACGTATCACATGGATGGTGTGTTCCTTGCTAGTGAAATGTTTAATAAACTCCCCTTACAGGATGAATTATAGAAATGATCTATTCAACATAAATTGTGTTACACTTACTAACACAAACCGTGTCAACAATGGACGGAAACCTGCCAATAACTGGGTTGCACTGTGGCATGTTGGGAAACGGAGCACAAAATAACATTTCAAAGGCAGTGGAGTACTGAGCAGGAGTAACAGGCACTGGGAAAGAGACAAAGGGCAAGTTTCCTTTCTTTCAGACTCACTTCCTCTCTCTCTTCATGTGTGCACACACTGGAAACTGTTAATAGGTAGGACAGCCAGCAGTGCATATATCTAAATCTGCATATTACTTTGGGCTATGTACTGATCTGTTAATGTGCTGTTTAGTTAGAAATGTAATTATCGGCACTTTATACTGACCAGAGGAGAAATGTACCAAAGAAGCCATTTTAAATAATTGTGTGTGAAATGTATGAGCTAGTAACCTAAAATTAACTAATTTAGCTACTTACACATCTGCAGTTCACTATGAACCACCAACAGTGAGAGATGAGTGTGCTGAAGGGACAGGCTGTGTCTTCATTTTCACCATGTTAAATGAATGGCTGCTCATTAAGCCATTTAATTCATATACAGGAGGCGGAACTACTGAAATTCACATGAGCAGCTTTAGCTGAAGCCCCCATGTGTAGGATTTAATACTTTGGCGACTCCAGTCACATTGAAATTCACACTGTAGCAGACAGCAATGCAGGCCACTACTTGTCCCAACCAGTGTTCATTTCTTTGTTTTGTCCCTGATGAAAACAAGACGATTACTAAATAAAAAGTAATTCATGAATTATTGTTGTGAGTGATATCTTACTGATAAAATACAGTAAAATAACTTCTTTATTCTCCGTCAAAATTTGTTTCCTGAAGAATGTTTTTCATTGTGTTCCTCATGAGGATCACCAACTGCAAGTCCTACTTTCCCCCTTTTCACATCCTCGTTGTGGATCCCAGCTGACAGCAGAGCAAAACAAATTGCCCATGGAAGTAATGGCAAGGAAATCTAAGCACATTAAAAATGCATATGTTGAAAAAGTATATCCTGTAATTAAGCATAGTGAGGGAGAAATTTTATTTAAACTATTTTAGCACTGCAACTTAGATGCCAAATGCGATTTAACATATCTGACATCAGCCAGGAACAGGATATGTTAAGGAGATGTACGTTCCAGCTGGATGGCTGTTATCAGCTGAACTGGGAATTGACAGAATAATAGGTAGAGTCTTATCACCTTCTTCTGTACGTAATGGATCATGGATTATCTTCAGGTAGCACTCAAACTGAGCAGCCAGGATCAGGTGTCGGGAATTGCCCAGTACGGTGGATATGTGGCTGAAATTCTCCTGCTGCTCCTTCACTGCCTTCTCAACAGCCACCATGGACCCCACATCCTCAGACTGAGACACCTGGGCAAACATGGACAGAAATATTGAAATGATGAATGGCGGAGTCTTTCTTGTTTGATTCAAATATCACTTGAAATTACTACCGAAAGCTCCCTGGGGAAAACTGCGCCATTACTGTTGCAAATTGTAATGAAAAGGTTTAACTAAGAAAAAGAACTAAGAACAGCTACACAATCACTCACCTCTGTGCCCAGTGCCAGTGCAACTATCAGTGACAGTGTTAGGGTCCTCCACATGTTTCTAAAAGGGAAACAAGAACAATGCAATTATTAGACATTTTTACACCAGACTGCCAAGTAAACATCTTTTATTTCACGTTAGAAGCTGTTATTTATTCCAAAATAAATATTACACAAACAAGACTGAAGCTGTGTCTCAAAACATGTTCTTTCGTACTTACAGTGTTCTTCACACTGAGTTATGGCAAAATTCCCCCAATAATTTAATATATTCAAAGTGCATGACCTATGATCTGAGGTGCCCCACAATGAAGATTTAAAAATGCCTGTTATTTAAATTTAGTATGTGTGAGTGCGTGGTCTTACAAGCGTGCTTATGCATGTTTATTTACAGTACGTGTATTTTCTCATCCATCAGGGCAGGAAGTTCATGCCCCTCCAGTCATTCCTCTCCGCTCTCCACTCAGGGTCACAGAAACAGATGTGTGTTTATTATTATTTTGGGGGGAAAGGGCAGCAAGTTCCCTTTAGTATTTCCTCTTTAATGAGCCCAAAGAGTGAAATACAAACTTTGCATAAGGAGGCGTAAATGAGGTCACGATGAGTCTCCAAAAACCTAAACATGCAACAGAAAGTGTCTCTTTGGTAGGAAAACATTATGGGCTTTATTTGCCCATGAGGGAGGAAACTGACTACAATGTGATTCAACATTTGGACTTCATGGCCACCAAACAAATAATGTATAAAATGATTTAAGAGCATACACGTTTAATTTGATCATTTCAACTGAATTACAGGCAAATGTGTAAAAGGATGCACACTATAGTAAAAATAAAAAAAAGGGTTTATGGGTTTGAATATCACAGTTTGACAGTGTCAAACTGTAGGATTTGTATTCTTATCTAGATAAATGAAGGAAATGTAAGTGGAGTATTGGAAACGAAGAAAGTTACAGGTCAAATTCAAGCAAAGAAGCTCTTCTTTGAGACCAGAGTAACAACAACATTTTGACATTTGAGAGTACGAGAAACAGAGATGGAGAAATAAAGGAGAAAGAAGTTAGGGACATGTGCGTCAGTGGTGAAAAGATTTACGGGAACCAGTGCTATGAATAGTACACAAAAATCATTCTTCATTCTCTGTTTGAACTTGCCTTTTTCCCCCTTGTTCTTCTTTCTACCCCTCTTCACATAGAGCAAGGAGTGCAGAGCATGTGTCATGATTGTTGATGAACATACAAAGGGGAAACTGAGACATAGCCCAGATTTGACTGGAACAGAGCATTTTAATAAATGACAACTATAACACTGTCTTATTACATTACATTACATTATTATTCTGTCCATGTCCTGTCACGTTGCTGCCTCGGCACACTTTCGTAACTGAACAAATCCAAGGTAGTTGAGTAGTTTACCAGCTAACATGATTAAACATAATATTTAGGATTGCTCTGTTCCATTTAGGTGTCTCCATAATCTCTGACAGTGAGCAAGCGTGCACAAGTAGGCCCTGAAACATATGCAATATATTGTCAATTATACACTTTAGTTTTTGTGTCGAGTTTTGTTGGACTGAGCCAGGCCAGCTGTTTCCTCTTACTCCCAGTCTTTGTGCAAAGCTAAGCTAACAGGCTGCTGGCTGCGGCTTCATATGACTTCTCATCCAACTCTCTACCATAAAGCAAACAAGCGTATTTCCCAAAATGTTAAACTATTCATTTAACACTGTTTAGTGCCGCAGCTTCCTCCTCCTCCTGCGATCAAAGTCCTGGTAGGCAGCCAGCTTGAATGTAAAAAACAGGATATGCATATCAAGATAGCTGGAAAGGAATTTTCTCAAAGAAGACCATGATGATAATATGATAATAATAGTTATATGTTAATTTGATTGGCTTATACATGAGCTGATTGGCCACTGGGTGACTCCTAACATACATCCAATCATATTCAATGTACTGGGCCAGCCTTTCATCTGATCTTCACATTGTTTCTCTCCAGCAAAACACAACACAGCCATACGCTGAAATCCAAAAGATGTAAATCTGTCCCCAGTAAATCATTATCTTTCCCCTCGGACTACAGTTTGAGTTTCTGTAGGTGACAGCAAACACCCGCAAACTGAGACTTATAAATACAGTTCCATCCAATAACAACCACACAAGGAATGCCTTTCTATCTGCTATGTACACAGTTGCCTTTAATATCTTGGCAGTGCTCGCTGTATGCCATTATCACCAACCAACACTGCATACAATCTGTGAACGGTAGCCAAGTAGTTTGGTTTGTCTTTGTTTTCTGGGAACAATATAAACTGAAAGGTTGTTGCATTAGCCACTTCCTTTGTTCCCATCTTTTTGTCCATTATTTTCTTATTTTTGTGTGTCTGAGTTTTCATCGTTCTCTGGATCAGCTACTTTTCTCCTGTAGGGGAGAACTGAGAAAAAAAGGAGATTAAACTCTGGACAAACACACAAGAATGTCTTCTGTTTCCTCAGTCATCTTAACTCTGCATTTCATTTGATATCATGACCTGTTGGTCAGCTCAACTCTGGGAAAAACACCAAAAGTTGCCATACATCATTGATCTTTAAAGAGGAACTCCACCGATGATTTAACACATCAGTCTGTTTGCAGGTTTTGGGGAGTACGATTGTGTATGGGTTAAAGTGGTATAAAGCTCCAGAGGGAGCTGCATTAAGTCAGGCTTTTTACTCTTGTTTGAGTTTGCTAAATACAACAGAGCCCTGCTGTTTTAGGAAATTACTGAGCCTTTTAATTATATGTTCATGACTCATTTTTAAAGAACGTACGTCTTCAGTAGAAATGACTGGGAAGGCAGGAAGAATTGAGAGCACCTTGTTGGTTTTGGTCTTTTCATGGGATATGTTGGCAACAGAATGTATTTTGCAACAGGGAAACTATTTTTCTCTTCCATTTTATGTATGATTTGTCGAACACAGACATATTTAGTTGCATAGAGATTGTAAAAGTCCTCTAACTTATACTTATCTCTCATAAGTTATCATAGTGTCCGTATAAATAAATAAAAAGTATAAATAGCACCACGGCCACTGATCTGCACGTAAAGCATGGTTAATTGTTGGTGTCTATTTTAGGTGATACATCTCCTGTGTGTATTCCTTTAAAAGGAGTTAAGATTTCTCTCTCCAGCGTGATGTTCAGATGGTCTGAGAGCAGTCATTGTCAACCTGGAATGCATGGTTTGCAGCTGAACAGCTGTAGAAACAACACTGAGGCATGAGTACACCATGTGTAGGAGACCTTAACTCATAATAACAAATGAGAACACAGAAGAAAGTCACAAGCTACTGGCAGATTCAATTATAACAAATATTTACACTGGTATCAGCCTTCAGAAGTCCACATTAGACCCTATAATGCCCGTTGTCTGTGCATTACAATCTGCTGTCAAAGCTACTCAGGTGCTGAAATCAGCTGCTAAGGTTTTAGGAGGCCCGAGAGCGCTTCAGTCTCCTGGCAACCAAAGCAGTAAAGGTAAGTGATGTTTTTTAACACCTAGCAACATACGCACAGCAATGCCAATGATGAAACAGTGAAGCAGACACAAATGGACCAAAAATGCTGCAGAGCTGTGTACGGACATTTAAACAGCTTCCTTTGATCGTGTGTTTAAGGCAAATATGTTAAGAAAGTGTGTCTATTTAATGGAAAGAGGAGGAGACTTAACACAGTATATCATTGCATCCAGACATGTTTGATTGGATCGAGAAGGGACATGCACATTAGAAACCAAAAACATAAAGGCTTGTGTTTGAGCCTCAGGGTTCTTTCCTTTATATTTAGAGTTCATGATGCCTTACGATCATAGGACAAAATCACTGTCAGCTGTATTATGGCAGGGCTCAGTCACTAAACCTTTCTTTTTGTTTCTTGGGGTTTGTTAATTAACCAGAGGTCCGAGATAAAGAAACAGTTGCTCCAATAATTTGCCTCTTTCTTGATCTCCTTGCTAGAAGTCGGATGTGTACGTGTAGGCAGGAGAAGCAGTAGTGGTTTTAACAGCAGAATAAGACTTTGCAGCGGGAGATGTGAGAGACACAACACAGTATGTCTAATTGCCTCAATGCATTCTGGTCTTTTGAGGTAAATGAAACTGGTATCTGCTCTTTAATTCTGAGGTACTGACACAAAAACTAGATCACTGAAACATCTTTTTTTAGCAAACTCACTGTATCTGCAAAAAATACCTCATATCATCTATGTTTGGTCAATGTTTGGTCAGTATCCACCAGTGTGAATTTTCTATTAAAGGACACTTTTACATTACATTTACATTTATGTAATCTTTGAATCCTGGTCTTTTTGATCCCAATTCTTTCAGAGAATGGCCCCACATCCTTACTGTGAGAGTCATACAACCCTCATGGGCTCATGGGATGATGGGAAATCCAAATATTGTTTTTCTTGCATGACCAAATTTAGGTTTATTGACCCTTGCACCCAGTGAAATGGACTGCAGATGCTGCTGGGACGTAAAATAGGATTCTGGAGGTCACGATTGCCTTGGCCTGAGGTAAAGTAAGAGCAGAACAAATTTCAAACAAGGCCTTCAATACTAAAAATAATATAGTAATGAATGGGTTGCTATCGCAGTAATAGGAATGAATGTAAATGTAAATTTGCTTTAACAAATGCAGTAATTGGATGCAATTGCTTTAGGGCAAGCAGGCAGAGGGTTAGGGGTAGATAAGAGAATTTCTTTAAATTGCTTATTTTGTCTGACGAACAGTTCAAAGCACAAAGATGTTCTCTTTGCTATTACAGAGGACTTGTAAAACCAGCAAATATTCACATTTGGCAGCTAGAACCAAAATTGTTGAGCATTTTAGCATGAGAAACATGTCATCGAGGGGGGAGGAGGGTCCAGAGAACCACAGAGACGCAACACAAGAGAGTATGTTTACGTATATCTGTATATGTGAGGGAAGGTGGAGGAAGGATGGAGGTTGAGGAGGATGCCATTATCTTCCTCTGTCATCCTGCAACCGCTTCCTCCCTTCTCTCTGCTCTCCACTTCTAAAAAGCAGGTTAAAAATAAGCCATTGTTACACATGCACAAAGGGACGGAGCACCGCTAACATCCCCACAGCCTTTTAATATGAAAACACAAAGTTCATTATGACAGAATTAAGTCAAAAATCTGATTTTTTCATTACTAATTATTTTCTCTGTGAATTGATTAAGCGATTAAACTGAGAAGGATATCTATCACAAGTCAAAATAAGCAGGAACACTGAGAGAGGTTGAGAGAAAAGTTCTCCACACACCTGGCCAATCAGTGTGTAAGGAAAATCTCAAAAACCCAGAATTTCTGTCAGAAACACGACATTAGATGCTCTTGTTTTACTCATACTGAGGCCTTTAGCCAAGAGTTTCTTAATTGCACATCCAGGAGACACAGAGCAACTTTAGTGTTCATTTGTAGTCTTGTTTCTTAGTCTGCTTTTAGGTCTGGTGTGGTCTCCAACAAAAAAATATTTTGGTCTTTAACTTGCTTAGCCAGATGTTTAACTGTCTTCACCAGGTTGTTGCTAAAATCAGCTGCCACACGTACATTAAATGTGCGGCAAAACCAAAACAATCAGCTAAAAAAAGTAAAAGTCTAAAAAGTACCTCAGACCTTCAGAGTTGGGTAATCAATGTATGTAGGTCCCTCACCAGGGTCAACACAATTCACATTATACACATTTCTAATTGATTCAATGTTAATACTACAAATATGGAATAAGGCTTCGGTGTGTGTCACAGTCAGAGCCAAAAAACTGTCAGTGCTCAAGAGTTTGTTATGCAATAACCACAAGGAGTGAACCTGCAGGCAGGGGGGCGCCTGAATAAGAAGGGATGCACTGTGCCTTCAAAGAACAAATGTTTTGGATGCAATTTCCAAGTTAAACTTTAAAGAGGCGTACATGTCTGGTCCATGGGCTGATCTACATCTGCATCCCCCATTTGGTTGGGGCATTCTGTACCCATTTTCCACTATGAACAAGCACACATCCTCTGTCCCCGGTGTTAAAGTCCAGTGTTTCTTTGGAAAGTGGAATCTTAACACTTTCTGATCCTGCAAATCACTTACAAGATCCAGCACACCAGCAGCACCAGGATTTACAGCAACCGAGCATCCCATGTATGAGTGATCACGGACTTGGTTATTTTCCCACAACTGGACCCAAAAATAGCTCCTTTAACTTGGAGCCATGCCATGCAGTGTCTTTTTGTATTTTTTGTCCCTGGGGCTATAAAAGCAGCACAGGCAGTGCGGAACAGAGAATGGATACCATGATATGATAACCCCATTTGCTTAACTGCTCCATCCAACCTAATGCAAGCTCTCCCACCAGACAGCTGACTGCTGGTGCTCGTAGGCTACGGTGAGAGAGAAGACCAGCACCAACACATCATTAACCATGCCAGCCTTGGCAGTCTCCCCCACCTATCAGTCAGTGTGGGAGCCAGCACACCCTGACACAGTTTATCAGATATGGTCAGCCTGACACCATGTTCACCACCAAAGCATCTTCTGATTCTTTTTCATTTCCTTGAGGTCTTTCCTTTGTTTCGCCCTGAGAAGAAGATAACTATGTCTTACTCTGTCTTTATGTTGCTTCCTCGATTTGCCACAAAAAGACTTCACACATGACTGTAAATGGGATTGGATCCTATTCAAAATGCTCATCAACAAGATGGTTCCCATTGTTAAACCAGTCTTGAATCCCTTAAAGGAGCAACAAATGCTTTGTGGCTTAAAATCCACATAATAGAGTACTGCAGGAATAAGTTCTAAATCTCTGAAATGAGTTGGCATGTTTGCTCTTCCAGTTCCCTCGTCTGAAAGTCAGTGGGATTCTTGAACGGGTTTTGGGTTTGATGCCTTAAATAAGGTATGTGGTTAACACAAGCTTAAGAGATTTCCATGCTTGGTTCTATGACATAAAATACGTCAGTAAATCCCCCACTCATGAATTTTGAAGTTTTAAAGCAGTTGTCATCATGCCAAACTCAGAAATTCATCAACTCACTCCTCCGCCTTTACAGCCTCGTTGTGTTTATACTTTTTTGTAGAAGTATGTTTATTTATAGCCTAACGTTAGCTTTTTACTGCTGCCGATTGCATTTACGCTTCAAAAATCTTAAAAGTGGCGTTCGATTATCTTTATGATACTAACAAAACGTGTTAGTATCATAAACTTTTGTTATCTGCAATAATCCAAAATCCAAAAGAAAAATCCCATTGGCTTTTTGACGTGGGAACCGGGGCGATGCTAACTTAATCATCCCTGCTCTATGGACAGAGTTGGTATTGGTCATGAATGCTAATGACTCAAGCATGTGATTAGGGTTCTGGCTTTAAATCCTGCCTTTCAACAATTGGAGTCCTATCATTTCCTATCATGCAAAATGATACGACATTTCTGGCACTCTAACCCCTGCACCCCGCCATTAGTATGCATCCCTGACGTGTCAGTTATCTCCCACTGAGTCTAAAATAAGTGCATGTGTGTTGTGTTATGAAGGGGTGGGGGTGACTGGAGAGCAAGGTGGGGGTTGGGACCAGAGTAGCAGCCAAAACATCTATTAATACACTGATAGCTGCCTGTCAAGACCAGACTGTTCCAGTCAAAGACGCGCTTGGACACTGGTGGGCTGTGGGTGAAGGTTTCCCACGGGCAGATGCACGGTCAGACTGTAGAGTCCAGGAATCATTCTGAAGAATTCAAAAGTCAAGTAAGGTGCTGGTCTGTGATCGACGTCTTGGGTGTGAGGATTACAACTTGGCAACGCTTGGCGGAGTGGGTAAAGGGTATTCCTAAAGACGTTACACTGAAATGGAGCCAGTTATAGATACAAACACACAAAGCACACATGGAAATAGCCTCTGCTGGTGGAATAAAAGCTGCCATGCAAATTTTGCAGAGGAAGTATGATGCTAAGGATGGTATTAGAATACTATCTTTGAGCGTCACTTTATTACGTAGAGTGATCATTTGAGGAATAAGAAGTATTCATATAAACAGTATATTGGTCTCCTTCTTTTAAATGTATATGGATCAGGCACAGCAAAGGGACCTGAAATTACTTTCACGAAGAGAGCGACTCCTGTAAGTCTGTAGGTTTACTGACGATTGCATGTAAAAGTGAATGAAAATCATCCGGGAGAAATGCAAATTCTGAGAGGAAATAACAAACCACTTGTCAGTGCATCCCGCCTGCTGAGAGCAGGTTTAAGGTGGCCTTGGGTATCTTAGCCTTCATGTACCCTGCATTGTTTTAATGCTGATGCTTTGGAAGTAGAATCAATGTCCAATGGTCACAAAGCTCTGTTGATTAATTGGCATGGATTTGTTAGTTTATAAAACTGCATAAGTGTGAAAGAGAGATATGTGTTTGCTTATTTGTGCTTGTTCATCATTGAGAGTAGTTTCAATGAAAGCTGAAATCCTTAGCCATTAATATTTAGGTGTAATTTATTATTACATAAAAAGCTGCTCACTTAGAAGCTGATTATAGCTTGATTTAGTCTCAGAGCTCTGCTAATGACAGGAAACACAAACAGCTTCCAGTAAATGACTAAATCACTGCAATGTTACTGTCACACGCTGTGCTGACTTACTGTAGGCTCCCTTATGTGGACCAAGGACTCGTTGGCCAACTGTTGTGTTTCACATTAGAGGAGATAATCACAGCAACACTACTCTATTCTATTTCTATTCATATGGTACTTAGAATTGCAACTGTAGAACAAGGCAACATGCCAGCTCAGGGTGTGACCTTCGCTCAACCTGCATTCATCCTCAATGATATACTTTACAACCCTGTACAGAAAAAGCACAGTTATATTCCTTTAATATTGCTATAAGGACTTTCAGTGGATTTGTAGTATTTAATGGTTACTTTAGACTGACCCTAATAGGGTTTGTGATGATAAACACAGTCCTAAAGTCTTCTTATGGGAACTTAATTGTGAATTTATATACATCTTTAAAGTACTTTATGTTGTTGTGCACTTTGCTCTATACTTACACTTTACAATACCCATAATGTTCCCAAAGTCACTTAGCTTTTCTTGTGACATAAAAGTTACGCCTTTTTATATTAGTAATGGTCCTGGTGTTAGTATAATTATTATTATTTTGTCATTTTTCATAAGGTTAAAAC
The DNA here is from genome assembly GCA_036023655.1 of Nannoperca australis. Classification (NCBI taxonomy): domain Eukaryota; kingdom Metazoa; phylum Chordata; class Actinopteri; order Centrarchiformes; family Percichthyidae; genus Nannoperca; species Nannoperca australis. Next base: position 35,738 of record JAVQJD010050344.1, read on the forward strand.
TGCATTACATCCTTTCGTATACACGATAAAAGAGCACATTCAAGCCTCATAAAAACCAGTGCAATGAGTGACGCCTGGACTGTCCCAAGTATCTGGCAACCTGCCTTTTGAGTAAAAAGCGGAGACTTGTCGCGTACCTTTTCTCTGAGTGGGCTGTCAAAATATGTTTTCCTCCAAATATCCCCATGCTTGCATGATCCGAGCAGAATCGGGTCTCATGCCCTCCTGTCAACAGTGACCAACCCCGACTCCCGACCCCTCAGCTCCAGCAGTAAAGCCGGGCACAGCAGCAAACACAAACTGTCCTTTTATCACTTTCAAAATAAAAGGCTTCAAGTGTTTTGGGGATAATAAAGAACCAAAGTGTGGTTTAGGCACCATTTTACAGATATATTCCTTAATTAAACAAACGATTTGAACTTTTGCATTTTTTGTTTCATAGCAGTTATAGTGAGCCACGAGGCAACATTGCTTTATGTTGACATTTAAAGCATTTATTTTAACGGAAATGATCATTTCCGGTATCACCCTGCTCGTCTGACCTCGTAAAGGCTGAAATTAAAATAAAATAATAATACATAAATAAAGTATATCTATATATATATTTATATTTTAACATGTTAGCTCAGTCATTGTTTAAAAAAAACTGCTGGTACAGACAACATAATATCAACAAAAGGTTCAGACACACATATGTGCTGGATTTGTTGGAACAATTAATTAATATCAATAAGGATCCAGTTGAGTCACACAATATCCGTAAAGGACGCAAGAACATTAAAGAGACGTAATAACAGTCATCATGTGGCATATCTTACAACAAAAAGCTAAATAAATCCGAATTATATTCCTTCCTGAGTTTTATTCCAACGAAATAATGCTGTTTTCTGTAGGTAATGTGATGTAATATAAAACACACAGAAAGAATGTATTATATTAGATTATTTAAGCTGTCAATATCCTGTCTGAAGAGAAAATAATGATTGATTTACATTATGGTCTGCCGCAGTACCCTATATGCTAGTATTTTTTGCTATGAAGTACAACAGCGCCATCTGCTGTTTGTAGTTGGTGGCAGTTGGACCGCAACATCTGACACCACATGCAGTAAACTAGCAAAATCTAAGTAGAAATGCATAAATGCAGAAATGCATAATTCCATTAATAGTATGTAACAACAAGTTTAATAAGAATCGAAAGATGCCGCTGCAGTGACATTATTACGCTACATTTTTGTTTGGTTTTACATTACTACATGGAGTTGAGAATCACAGAAGTCATGTGAACATCTAACATGTATTATGCAGTTTAACTTTCAAATATGTACAATAGAGAGGTATTTGCTTTTTTGTATATATGACAAAATGTAGTTTCACTGACTAACGCGGTTTTATATATACTTTTATCTGGTTTAGACCACACATGCTCACGCTAATGCCACCATTATAGCATTATATTACAACAGTGTCATTCAGTTGATCACTACACCCAAAAATACTCCCATGCCACAGTTGCCACTCGGAAAACTATAATTATGAAGTTTGGTCAGCAAAACAATACAGTTAAGAATTGTAGGCTTACTTTAGTCATGACTGTACTGTACTGACGGCTCAGAATCGTCACTCGTGACAAAACCAAATTTTTAAAGTGTTGCTGTTGGTTGAAAGCTGCATTTGAACTATATTTTGTTCATTCTAGAGAGGCTGTCTGAATCCGGTCCATTAGATTGCACCCCAATAAATGAAATAATATATTTTCTGCAAGATCCTTTCTGCTTTTGACACCAATATTCGCATCAGCATGTTTACTGCCCGCCCATTGGTCCACTCTGCTCCAACTCTGGTCCAATCACAGCGCGAAGGGGGACAAGAACGCGCCCCACCTTGTTTCGGTCACGTGACGTGAGCTTACGAAGATGGTGGAAGTTTCTTCTTCCTTGAAGTGAATCCCCGACTGAAACCTAAACATCCTGGAGAGCGAGGGCTGAGAGCTCACTTCAGTGTCACCAGTTTGGTTTTTACAGCCACCCTTCGGATCCGGGTAGGTGACAAAAGACAATTCCTATATCTCTCACCGGTGGTATTTGTTTTTTTAGTTTTTTTTTTTTAATAGCCATTGGACTTGGAATTTCCAGCCAGCCATGATGATGACACGAGCTAGCTAGTGGGCTAGCAGTTAGCCAGGCTGGGATGGCAGGAGGCTGTCAGATCTGGTGGCCAGCTAACATTCAACACGTACCTACCAACTCGTGTGACCACACCACCACTGTAAACACACGCACTGTTTAACGTCAGTGCAGTTTATTGAGTAAGCTAACCAGGGCGTGCTGTTCCTCAGTGTACGGCTAACTGATTTAGCGTTAGCTCGTTATCCGTTCCTGGTTGGATTAAATTATGTAATCTTTACCAACCGTTGTTAATAATTACTAAATCAAATGCTAGCGTAGCTGGAATTAAATTGACTAGAGTAGTTTTTTCTTAGCTACGGGTTCTCATAATATGGAAAGAGAAGTACGCCGAATTCTATTTAAAATCTTGTAGTTTGGTGTCGCTATTCGCTCAATCTAAATGCGTTGTAGGACACAAACTACGAGGCTTTTAGAAAACATTGGGAGTTTCTCCTCAATACGACATATATTGAATTATATACATCAAGTCGTTAACCAGTAATAACTGAAACTACATTTAAACTTCAGGTACTGTTTCTCCTGTTAAACTACCAGCAGCTGTTCTGATTGCCTAATTCTGTCTCCTTTGGATAAATAGCAGTTATGTTGGAAAAATAGATTGGGGGGGGAGAGACAACTAGTCATCTGCTACATGGCAATGTAGATTGTGACAGTGTGTGTCCTCGTCTGCCGCTGTTCTCTACAAGCAGTATCAAATGTTTACTGGTAATCTGGTTACTGAACAGACAGGCTTGCTGCTGTTTTCTTGGGTGGCCCTCCAGCTGTCATAATGTCTCCAAAGTAATCTCCTGACCTAAATGATATAAGTCATGTTTGATTGTACTTGGAGATGTAGTTTATGAGTATATTGACATGATGACACTGTTGCGGCGTATTTGAAAAGAAAACAAACTACGGAATGATTTGAACAGATTGTCATTTTTACCCAAGTGTGGACAGTAATTGATATCAGTATCAAATGGACGCAGGACTCTTGGAAGCATCATGATAGAATAACCTTTTTGTTTCTTTTTATCTTATAACCATACTAAATCATAATGAAGGTACATTTTGGCAATATGCACCATTGTTGTGTATGCTTGGTCATGGCGTAAACACTTTCTCTATGACTGTGAGTTAACAGTGTAGAGAATACAAGTTTAGCCTATAGCTGATGAGGCTGTACATGTGTTTGCTGGTCTTTAGAGGTCCAGGTGATATTGTTCAAAGTGGGCTGTTCAGACGCACAACACCCTATTGAGAGAACATGCTAAGAGCTCAGTAGCCAAGGAAATGGTGCAATTTGAGCTCAAATTCAATTTATAACACTTCACAGAATCACCAAACACAATTAGCTGGCCTGTGGATGATGCTATTTAGCTGGTTAAAAATAAAACAATCCGAGTCAAGGCAGGTCATTGCAGAGTTTAATATTCAGCGAAAACCCTCGTCTACAAAGCGCGGTTGGCCTGCTTGCGAGGCTGCAAAGTCAGCAGTTGCACTCAATTATTGACAGAGACTTAAGCAGTAGCCAAAAGGAAAGTTTACCCAGGAGCTCCTCACTCTCGCCTGCTCTGCCCTGTGCATACGGGACGAGATAGACTGAGGGACATGCATTATTCAGTGACGCATCAAAGCAACGGCCCAGATTCTAGGAAAAATCACAGGACCTGATGCCTGTGCTAGTGTTTCCCCTTTACTTTCTCTCTGATTGACACATTTGTGAGTGGTGCAGCTTAAGTGACATTATTATTTTCAGAGTTTGTTTCTGTTGACATGCTTGTTTTTGTTGTTGTTTTTACTGTCACACAAACCTTATACAACTGGTGTTGTTTACTTCTTTTTAAAGGGAAAATGATCCTCAAAACCAGCGAACTCTTTCGTCTGTGTTTCCTGTAATGCTCTTTCCATTATCGGTACAGTGCCTTCGGTGTGTTTCAGTGATCTAAACCTGGAAGCATAAACATTCGGTGTTGACCCTTAAGGCTTCTTTCCAGAGCTGCCGGTTTACGATAACGTCTCTAAAATTGTACCAGGAACAGTCCACCGCAGAAGAGGCAATGTGTCCACAAGTTTCCACAGCACATCACTGGCTGCAGGCCTAACCTTTGTCGTCTTTTGATCTCCTTTATTACCCTCCATGATGGTGCAACTTCTGTGTGTTTCACATGACAATGTGACACGTAACTCTTAAGAGTGGCAAGCTCGTTCGACTTGTCGGTCTGTTCTCATATTACTGTTTTGGATGCAAATGTCAACAGTTGATAATACTGCCTTTAGTGTAGAGGACAGATTCCAGCAAGGAAAGCCAATTTATAAATGTAACCTTCCGCCTACCGTCTATTCAAATTGATGCTCCTCATGAGCATTATTAAATATATATTACATTCATTTGGCAGATGCTTTTGTCCAAAGCGACTTAAAGTAAGTGCAGTTGACCTTGAAAGGAAAAAGAGAAAGCCTAGATGTCATCTGAAGTGCTAAATACAATGCCTTAGTCATAATTAGCTCGATGCTTCTTGCCTGAAAGTCTACATTGTCAGCTTCTAATAGTGAATGAATGATTGGTATACAGTCAGTACTTTCTGTCTGAATGTTGAACCAGACTTAATTCTAATGCTTAATGAAAAACGGATGGGTATTAGAATAAATAAAGTTGAAACTTAATTGTGCTTAAATCAATGCTATTGTTTACCTGCTTACTTTAAGGAGTAGCAAGCTTCGGGGTGTAAAACATACAGTCCTTAATTATTGAGGTAGGGTTATAGTTTGTCTCCACCCTAATGATGGATTTTCTGTGCTGCAGGCCTTCATCCCAGCCCTATGTAATGGCCAGTGGAGTCACCAAGTTGGGCACTTCTAACGGTTACCCTATGAAGGCACAGCTACAAATCACTGGTAAGTCTTCAGTCTTTATTAAAATGAACAGAGGTTCAAGGCAACAAACAAACACTCACTCACTCACTCACTGTCACAGCTTACTGGAACACATAATAGGACGAATGCACCCTTAATGATATTAGTAATGCGTATGCTTTTCCTACTGTGACACTCCTTTGCCTTGTGTGTTTTTAATTGCGTGGTGATGTTCATCCATCACTGCATCACCTGAGTGAAAGACACGTTGAGAAAGTCATTGCTGCTGCCTCACCAGCTAAATCTGTTTTGCACGTTTTTTTAATTTCAACTGGTAAAATCCAGATTTCATTGAAGTCGTGTTCTTCTGTTCTGCTTTTCGTTTAACGTGTGCAACATACAGTATTTCCCTGTTCCTGAATTATTATTATTTTCCTTTTCCTTTTTCTTTCTGCACCAACATGACTGTCCGCTGCATGGTTCCTTCTCCTTATCTCCCCTGTTTCAGTGTTATCTGCAAAACTAAAAGAGAACAAGAAAAACTGGTTTGGTCCCAGTCCTTATGTGGAAGTGACAGTCGACGGCCAGTCCAAGAAAACAGAGAAATGCAGCAACACCCACAGCCCCAAATGGAACCAGCCGCTCATTGTGTGAGTCAAAGTCTTGCCGGGATTACCAGACCCATATGACATTTGATCACAGTTATGATAATCACAACTTTATTATTTTTTATTTTTTTGTATCTCAAATCCAAATGTTCGGTTGCCTGCGTGCTGGGATTTGTCACATAAAACAAAGTGTGAATTCGAATGTTCAAGTGTTTGCAGAAAACCTCTTAGAGGCACTTTACTCAGCTTTGATAGACATCTTACCCTAATTATTATTCACCTCAATGCGTTAAATGTCACCAGTCTGGTATTTCAGGTGGCTCGACACAACCCTAGCTGTTCATTACAAAAGCTTTTTTTCTCAGGTTTGACTCCAACAAAGAGCACGTTTGTGCACACACTGACGTTTTACCTCAAAGTGTTGGAAAGGAACTATGACTTTTTGTTAAATTCCTGGCGTAGGTAACTACAGTAAAGTTATTGTCCATTGGTGACAAGCCATTATTGATATGGTACACGAACTATTGAAGGTTCTTAACCCTTTAACACCGGAGCCTCTAACAGGCCGCCTGGATATATTTTGTTGTTTTGGCCGTAAATGTGTCAGAAAATGTGCTATGAATAAATGTAAAAAAAAAGTGTGACTCAGCAAAATAAACATTTGCCCGTGTTTGACTGGCAGTATCTTGCGATAGCCGTAATAAACCGTAATAACCCTTATATGAGTGCAAAGACCATTCGCTCTACTTTCAGGAACTGTTGGAATTATTTTTATAGCACAAACGGTCTAGGAATTACGGTAATTAGAACAAGGCATGTAAAAACCTGTCGGTGTAAGAGGGTTAAGGAAAAGTAGATTTCTAATATTCCCCACAGTTTGAATCAAGTTTGGCTTTGAGGAAGAAGCATATCTTGAAAACGTACTGCTGACTGTAGTATTGGGAATTACACATCACTATTTCCTCAGAACACTGGCCAGAACTTGAGGAGTTTCTGCAAAGCATGCAAAAATGTAACTTCCCTAATCGTTTCCACTGTAACCTGTGATCTTTCTCGAGATGTCTTGCCTGCAGCAATTTTCTGTCTGTGTGAGTTACTGGGACAGGTTTTCGAGAAGGAGTTTCACTGTAGCGTAACTCTTGAGTTTAGGTGTATAGTAACAGTGTGTGTACAGTTGTAAAGAAAAGATATGCTATCTCCAGGTGGTTGGCACCTGTAAGGAAGAAATGCCACACAGTGCTGAGAGAGTGTGTGTCAGGATTCCTGTTTCTAAACATATACTGTTCATCTAGTGCACTCACACCACTTGGCTTCCTGCAGTCCAACATATTGTCACATCAGATGTCCTCTTAATTTGAGCCTGTCCAGGATCTTCTGCTGTGTACATGGACCTTCTTAATATAGAGCTCTCCTACAGTTTCTCTTGGACTCATGGGGGGCAGAATTATTACATTACAAGTTTACTACGGCATGTAACCAGATCTGAGCCCATGTGTCCACTGATGTTTTTTTTCCTGGGGTCGCTGAGGGTTCTAGCTAAACAACTGTCATAGTGATGGTTATAGACACTTGTTGTCCCTGAATAGCTTCTGAACTTTGTCTGTGGGTTGCTTTCGCGTCAAGACAAAGTTTTTGCTGCTCACATATGGAATCAGATTTGTGTCAGGAAAAACAAAAAATCAAACAAAAGTAAGAATTTGAGAGGGAGAATAAAACTCAATAAACAATAGGTGTTTTTACTTTTTTGATAATACGCCCTTTTGTTTGACGTTCCCTCCCCTCCCAGACTTTTGTCCTCACTGTCTCTTTGCGGTCACCAGCTCTGTTGTTTGCGTTGTCTGACTTTTTGTTTGCAGGTCTGACACAAACCTCTTGCTAGGGCGTGTTTAAAAAAATTAATATACACTACCGTTCAAAAGTTTGGGGTCACCCAAACAATTTTGTGTTTTCCATGAAAAGTCACACTTATTCACCACCATACGTTGTGAAATGAATAGAAAATAGAGT
>JAVQJD010050350.1:0-17448 GCA_036023655.1 Nannoperca australis
CTCTCTCTCTCTCTCTCTCTCTCTCTCTCTCTCTCTCTCTCTCTCTCTCTCTCTCTCTCTCTCTCTCTCGCTGTGTATTTAATCCGTTTGAAATGGTTTCCGGTGCAAGGCATTTCTTATTAACTGGAGCCTCATTGATCTAACCCCATCAACGCACACCAGAACATAAGAGTAAATGTGTAGAGTACTGTGTGTGTGTAGTGTGAGTGACACAGTAAGTGTCTGTTTCCTCATGGGCTGCACACATTTTCCTAACTATTATGGGGAGTACAAACAAGGTCCAGAGCAAGAGAGAGAGAGAGAAAACAACATCAGATACATGATACTGTGTTAAAAGAAGTAATCAGAAAAATCTACCCATAAAACACTGATCGTCTTGGTGATGTATTTTTAATGTCTGGATCACTTGTTTGTGTTTTTTTATCTTGATCATGTGTGTAACTCAGATTTGGAGTCAGTCCCTGAGAATAAAAAAGCACCTCCTCTTTCTATATTTACGTTGACATTTAACACAGAGTTTTAATAGTTATACAGGGAGAAATCCACCGTAATGGGAAATAAATTGCCTCAGCTTTCAGTATATTCTCAATAGACCAGAGTGTAATTAAATAAAAAATCACTTAAAAAAAAAATCCTGTCCGATGCTATCTTTTCAATAACGCAGAAGAGAACAAATCTGCCTTGTGTTTAGCTGTCACAATATAAAAAAGCCAACATTTAATGAATAATTGAGATTTAAAGGGAACGGTAGTGAGGCTAATGTTGTTAGTTGATACAGCTGTGCTTGTATTAAAAACTGTATCTCTGCTAAAAGCTCTAGCCCGGCATTTTAGTGGCGCTGAAGGAAAATGTTTTTATGCACCTGGGTGGCTCTTAGCTATTCGTGAGTCTGTCCAGTGACTGTCAGGAACCCTTGTACATATTCACTCAATATGACCTTTTCATTTTTTACATGAAAATACTTTAGAAGAATATCTCTGGGAGTTCTGTTGACCTCTGCAACTACATCGACGGTACAGCTCTCTACTACAGCTGACGTAAAAGAGTCATAGTTTCGCAATAGAGATGAGAACAATGTAGCCAATGACTTCAGAGCTGCTAACACATGTTTAGATGGACAAGTCTATCTATGCCGTGTCTGTATGACAATGATGTCTCTTTTTATAATGGGCGTTAGTATTTACCTTTACAAATGAGTCACTGAATTCACGATGTACCTGCTTCCTTATTTGATAAGAGCCAAGGGGGCCTGGAAAAGCCCAAAGTACCTATTCAAATAGTCGTATGAATAGTCAATACATAGTTCAGTTCATCACAGAAGGCATCCAGCAAGCCTGTTCAGAGAAGCAGCGTGTGTTACCTTGCAGCAACATGATTTGAATAATTTCCACTAATCCGCAGCCGGCTTCACTCCTGCGGCTTGTGAGGATTCAGCATTCGGTTTGGGCAGTTGACTTGACTTATGTTTGACAAGTGGTTGAACGACCGACTGTCTGAACCAGAAATCCAGGTCTGGTTGGTTCCTCATTGTGCAGTACATGGAGTGTACCTCAAATCTAAAATCCATGCACATTCACCCACACTGTTGATGTTGATGCCTACATGACCTGTAAACCATGACAGGACAGTCTTAATTAGCCTGCTGGGAAGTGACGGACAGAGAAACACGTTGGTTTACTCAAAGCATTTTATTGCTTCCATACAGTGACTGCTTTTTTTGTGCTTATGAGTTTGTTGCTTCCTCTTAGGCTGTGGGTGTTGTTGAATACAGCATTGTTACCTTCATTTGAATGAGTGCTATCTGAAAGGTTCATAACAGTGGAAGTGTTCAGCTGCAAACAGCTCCAAACCAGCTCTCTCATATTTTCATAGCACTCTCTTGGAATTACAGCTGAGGAAAGCTTCTCAGTTTGTGTTGTTGAATTGGAGTTGAGAAAATGGGACCTATGTGACATAATGTTTGCCCGACTGCCTTGGTGATACAGATGACTGCCAGTGAAGGTGTTTAGGTCAGACAACACTCGCACACACACTCATGGCTTTCTTCTTTGAGGCAGTGTGTGTCATTCGCTCTCTCTTCTCCAGCGATGGTAAGTGTGGTCGCCCTGCATTTGACTGTGTAGTTTCTCTGGTGTGTGTGTGTGTGTGTGTGTGTGTGTCTGTGTGTGTGTGTGTGTGTGTGTGTGTGTGTGTGTGTGTGTGCGTGTGCGCCTCGTGGATCTTGACAGGTTCACTTGGCTGTAGTGATGTGCCTGACTGATGCTGTGTTGATTAATAGGATCTACCTCCTCCAAATCAATCCTTTTTATCTGGTGTTATGTCTATTTAATTGCATGTCATGTCGAGCTTGTCCCCCTTTTAACCCTGTAGAGAGAGTGTGTGTGTGTGTGTATGTTTAGGGACTGGTCTGATGAACAATAATAACACGTTAGGGCTGATGAATCCTCTCCACAGAAAAAAATCCCTCTCCATGGACTGACAGTGCAGCATTGATTTTTCTGTTTGCCACGCATGGGGATTGCCAGAGAGCTTTAGCTGACTGAGGCAGCTGACATTTCAGCCTGTCAGAGTGTGTGCCGATAAACATGCAAACTTGTGTACACGTGACTGTGGCAGTGTTTAAAACAACATGATGTTTGATGATATTGTGAAATCCGAATCCATATTGAACCAGTTTGTCAAATAAATCTATCTTTGCAGCAGAGCAAATTAAATATTACAATTTATTTATAGATTATTGGGAGCAGTAAGTGCTGTGACAGACCTATGTAGATAACTTCCATTCAGACCATAAGATAGTTTCTATACCAGTGGTATACTCTCTTTTTTACTTAAGCTCTTGTGAATTATTGGATGATTTGTCAGGTCTCTAAAGTGTATTCAAATTAACCAATCTTATGGGATGAATTACGTCTCGGTTGAACTGGTCGTACCAGAAGACATATGCAAATGTCCACTGAACCGTGCTGCTGTCAGCTTCTACAACTGGTTCGATTTTACTCTACATACTCTACAAACACTCCGTTTTTTGCACTTGATGAGCTGCGTGATGAGTACAGTTATTCTGTCCTCTGCAGATATTACCTTTGGTCAGCTCAGTTGTTGGCTTGCTCATTTTTAAAGTGTAATCAGATGGTACATCCAGATGCAGGTATTATGATGTGAGACTCAGTGGATTCAGTGAAGGAGGTGTAAGGTAAAGCTGAAGCTGCCTGTGAACACTCAGTGGGGCTGTGTGATTGATCCGTGACTTTAGTTTCTGCCATAAATGACAACACAATTTTGGCACTATTGAAAGATTTAATTTAGCAATTTACAATGCCGACTAGTTATGATGACAAGTAGGCAGTAAAACGATAATGTTCCTTTTTAATGAATTAATTATTGAGCTAGTACTACTACATTGACATGACTTCATGAAAGTAAATTACTCTGGTAACATTTGGACTTTTTTCCATTCTTGTAAAAAACATGAAAATGATATGTTAAAGCCTGTAGAAGTGTTGTTTTAGCCACACTAGCGTTGCTGGTATATCTTGACAACTATTTGGTCCATTGACAGAAAATTTGCTACAGATATTCAAGTTCTCTAGAGAAGAAATCCCAGTGACTTTGGTAATCTTATGACTTTATCTCTAGTGCCACTAGCAGGTCAAAGTTTTCTCCCCAGGATATTTCAGTTTCTAACATCAACTCGATGGATTGGCACCACATTCTGTAATGACATACATGAAGTTGACACTTTTTATTTTTTATTTTTTTATATCTGTGCAAGCATTGGATGGATTGCTTTGAAATCTGGTTCATGTTTCCCCGAGGATGATTTGAATGCCAAATACTTTGTTTTAAAAGCTGCAAATATTATGTCATTCCCATCAACCTCAGTTATACTTCGAGTTTAGTGTTAATTAGCAAATGCTAACATGCTAAACTGGGATGGTGGTAAACATCACCCTGCTAGCATAGTCATTGTGAGAATGTTAAGATGGTGTTGTGACCATTAAACTCAAAGCATCACTGTACCTGGCTGTTGTTGGGAATAGTCAGCAACAAATATCATGTGACTTTTTGTTCCTTTTTAAAATGACACATCACATTTTTCACATCACATCTGTTTTTGCCAGGTAATTTGCATCAACATAAAATGGATTCTCAGGGTCATTCTCTTCCTTGTCTATCTTTTCAGCCATGATTTTTGATAAATTGCTGTCTTTTCATGTTCTGAGTGCCCTTCTTCACTTCCTGGTCTTTAAACAATAAGCTATCTGGCCTTCATTATTTGATTTCCTCCTTCTCTATATACTTTTCTTCATCTGTATTATCTCATAGCTTATATAGTTTAACCCGGTCAAATGTTTGCCTCCATACTGGAAACACATTTGTAACAAATTCCACCTGTGAATATCAAAATGATGCGTTGTTGTTGAAACTGAACAAACTTCCTGGTCTGAGAAGTGATATGATGTTTAAGTGCGTGCTGTGTATCCCTCATGCGGGGCTCAGCGCTGTCCTTTACAGTGTTTACAGTAATTCCCCACAGAAGTGTATATTGTAAAGTTACACTTTAATGAACCAATGGATATATTGAGCCTGGTCCTCCTGTGTACTATTAAATAGATGCTATAATGGATTACCTGTATTGCGAACTCTGTCCTTTATAGTCAGTGAGTAATAACTGTGTGAGTAGTCAAACTGACGAAACTGACTTCATTGTAAATACCCCTCTGTGACAAAAATACATCTATACAGAAGGGGGACTTCAGTAGCATAATGGGTTTATTGACATATAGGATGATTCACACACGTAACTGATGCCTTAAAGGTAGGTAAAGGTAAAGTTGAACCTCTCAATGGTAAATTACCGTTAAATCTTTATTATTTAAAAGCATATGTTATTGTTCACTTCAAAGTAGTTAATGGAAAAATGCTTTATTTATCGATATATGTCCGTTTTACCTGATACTACCAGTGTTTCCTTAATCCAGTCAGGGTAGTAGCCAAACCAGTGCTTCTGCTTCGGTTGCCATTCAGGGAATAAAAAGGTTCAGTCATCCTCCTGGTTTCTATTTAAAAGCCTGGTAGAGTTGACAAATCATACCTAAAGCACCTTAAAAATTGATGATTCTGTATCCAGATCATGTACAGATTAGTCCTGAGACTGATCTATTGAATGATCAATGAAGGTACTTAGCTTTTACACAGTAGCAGTTTGGGCATTTTAGTTTCACCACCAGCGTTTGTGGTGCTCTGGTTAATTATGTTACACAACATGTGGCTGTAATATGAGGGTGTTACCCTCCTCTGTTCTCTGACTGTTTGGGGTCTTGGTCTGGTCAAGTGGCCAAGCAGCAGCAGCAGCCAGGCGAAAGAGTTTTCACAATTACTCTTTTCTTCATTCTCTTCTTCTCGCTCTCTCTCTCTCTCTCTCTCTCTGTATATCTGTCTGTCTTGCATTAATATGTCTAATCGGACGTAATGAGTAGAAATGGCCACTCACACACCAAACTGCACGCAGTGAGATTCATTCAAACACAAAATGACCCTAATGACTCACATTAACAGTTTAACACACAATCCAGACAATAAACCAACAAATGCATGAGAGCTCAGGCAACTGTAAGTAAGCTAGAAGCACAGTGCTTGTTTGTGTGTGCGCACACTGAAGGCCGTGCGTGAGCCAGAGAGCCGAGTGTACATTCAGCCCATTTGTTCTGCCTTGTCTTCACTGCTCCAACTCTGCTGTCCGTGGTGGACTGGCTTTCTGCTCAGCACAGTAGGGACTGCATTTCTGAATGATTTCTGCGGCCTATTGATGTTTGTTCAAATAGAAGTGAATGACCTACATCTTTGTGAATGAGGAAACAGACCTTGGTGCTTGTCTAGACATGAGTGCTTTGTTAGGTGCACCATGTAAGATTTTCTGTGCTATCCATCCATCCTTCCAGCTCACAGCCAGTTTACAAAATTTCTACTGTGAGCTGGGGGGAAGTTTAAGGATTTGGAGGCACTGTTGTGTTTTAACATCAGGTAAAAATCTTAGAACAGTGTTCTGTTTTTCTTTTGTGCTCACACACATTTGTGTGACAAACTAGCCTGTCAGGATGCCAGAAGGTGTACAGAAGGGTCAGAGAGGGAACAGATGGAAGAGAGACATAGAGGAGAGAGAGGGAAAAAAATACAGACAACCACACACTTGGCATATTGGAAGAGCAGATCTTTCCTATGGCATGATCACAGCACAGTTGGAGTTGGTCAAATGACCATACCTCAGTGTTTTAACCCCATCCTCACCTTTTAATGTCTCATGTTCTACTTGTGTCATCTTGCAGCGCTCCAGCAGACTGTCACTGTTTTTGTGCATGCTTCACTAAGTCACCATTTGTCAGCTATTTGCCCAACAGCTACAAATAAAACATATGGTAGCTGGGACTCTCCACGGTCCACATACATACTCGCATGCAACTAACAAATGGAGGGGATTTTTTTTGATTGGCAGGCGGGTGGTCTAGTGACCGTGGGTTATGGTGCGTGTCAGAAAGTGACAGACGGCGTTGTGTCGCCCACTCCAGGCACCCAGCAACATTAGCTTGATGGTGTGTGTCGCCACAGTGTGGATTGACCCCTGCTTTTATTTTTCAATTATTTCTCATTTGTGGCTCGTTAGAGTTGTCTGGTACACACACACACACACACACACACACACACACACACACACACACACACACACACACACACACACACACACACAGCCTCTGGAGCACATGTATGTATGTCTGTGCAATGCTGGTGAATTGGTATGCATTGTCTTTTAAAGTGGTGGGTGAGCTCAGCGTAGGTTCTATGCAGTCAGGCTCACCTACGCAGCTCCCACATAATGGCTTTTCAAACATTGGGTTCTGCTTTACACCAGCCCACTGCTGTATAGCTCTTTGGAATACTTACAGACTCTGGGGCATGCACTTCTCCTATTCCAAGTTACTGTAATATACTGCACTGTATCAGATAGATAAATATCCTAAAAAAGTAACATCCTGGAAAATCTATAATTATTGTGTAAGCATAACACACATCTTTGTTTTGTATGTTGGCACTTTTTACTTATTTACAGGTTTTTTTAATCGTGTGTGTTGTAGCTTCAGCACCATCCCTGACTGCCTCTCCTCTCTAATAAGACATCAGATATAAAAGGTGTCAGCCTAACATTTTCTATGTCTGACAGGCTTTTTATATCCCCTCATGGCTTTTTGTTATTCCACTGTTCCCTTGCACTGGAGCTGTCACTGTTACTCGGGCCTGAATGCCAGCGTTGTCACTGGACATGAATTTCGACCTCAATTCTGACACTAAGTCAAATATATAATGTGATAACACAGAAATCAAAGGAAACTTCAATTAAAAAAGATACATGTGTAATTTTCTGCTTCGTAGCACCCTTGATTTGATATCCGTCTTCGGCCCTAAAGCCAGTTCAGCCATGCTAGACTGTTTCATGCTGTTGAAGGCATGTATTCAGCTTTACACCAGCTTCAACCAGTCCACAGTCAACTGTCAGACTGTAAATCTTTGTAATCCCAACTTTATTCTTCTTTTAACTTTTAAAAATCCACATTCCCTTTTGGATGTATAAATTGTCTTCAGAAATGTCTGTTTTGTTTCACCCATTCTGTGTGTGTTCTTGTGATCTGTGTAGTGCCTTAAATCATCAGAACCTTTGAAACGAAGTCTGTACAACATGCTTTTTCCTCTTGGTTTAAGTTTTTCCACATTTAATCCCTGCCCAGCTAACAGAATAAGTAGTGGGTAACAGGAGAATTCAATGCTTGGAAAGACTATATTGTTCTCACTAAGTCGTAGTTGTGAGTCACTGGGGCCCAGCGATGGCCTTGTTCTCTGTGGTGAAATGCTAATCAACATCTATTTCTCTCTTTTACTCTTCATCTCTCTCTCCCTCTTTGTCACTCTGTCCTCCAGACTTCAACTACAACACAGATGGCTACGAGGGGGACGCAGCGGAGGACGGCAAGTCTCAGGATGGCTCGGAGACGCTGCCCTATATAGATGAATCGCCCACCATGTCGCCCCAGCTGTGCGCAACACAGGGGCCCGACGGAGAGACAATCTCTCCCACACCACCAGAGGGCCTGCTGCTGGGGGTAAGAGCATACATACACACACACACACACACACACACACACACACACAGGTGCAAACCAGTAGCAGTCCTCCACGCTTGAACTCAGACAATGGAAGGATCTGACAGATGGGAGAGAGAGAGCAGTGCAATTTAAATCACAGGTGGGATGTTTCAGGTTAGATGAGTGATTAGCAGCATGAGTGAAATTATTATTCTCCAAGCGAGTAGAATTTATAATAATCATGAAAGGCCTGCAGGTAATTTTGTAGGTTCTGGTCAATCAACTATAACTATATTATTACTATATTATTAACAGTATCTTTTTCCAAAGCTTACATTGTTGTCATTGCACAGAGTGCAGTTACTGAGACCACAAAAAGCAGTTTAGCATCTAACCAGAAGTGCAAAAAGCACAAGTGCAGAGTTGTGTAGTTGCTGCTGCAGGGACTATGAAACACTTACTTTAGATGTCCCCAGAACAGCTGATGCAAAAGCTTTCATGAAATGCAAATGCATTGGGTTGTTGTTATTGTATTCATTTCTGAAAGAGAGTAGCAATATACTGCTCATATCAAAAAGCTCAATGTTTACTAAGTCTGCATGTCAGTGGGTCAGGGGTTAGCAGTGCTCTTTTAATGCTGTGCAGCTGAGTATGTATGTGTTTGTATGAATGTGACTTGTGTGTCTGACTGGTGAGCGGGTGCTTCAGCACCTCGGGGGGGCTCGACGGGAGTCGTGTTGACCCTGACCTGAATCAGCCCTCCCACACACACACAGACAGACACACACACACACACACACACACACACACACACCCAAAAAGAAAAACAGGCTAGCAGGCTTTCAATTCACACATCAAGGCAGCTTTGACATGCAGCATGAAAAAAGCCTGAATGAATTCTACAGCCTACATCATGAGTGGTTTTGTTACTTCCAGCTGTGGAGCAATCTGCGTTGTTTCTCCGTATACATTTAACAGAATTTTCCACCACTTACTCTCTCTGCTCTTTAAATCTACCTGTTCTCTCTCATTGTCTCTTTTCCAAGCAGCTATTCTCACTGTATTATATTATTGTAAGTACACTGTGGCCTTGATCGTTGACCTTCTTCTAATAGTGGAGATTGTTGTATATATTGTGAGTCACTCTATGCTGGGGTCAGCTCATGTAAATGAAAACATGTCTCCATCTAGTGGCGACTTCGGGGTAAGAACAGACGAGACAGGACATTTTGCACATGTGGAAATCCACTTCAAATGTAGCAACAGCTGAAATGAATAATTCAATGACTTCTTGCTAGAGGTAGGATCTTAATGAGAAATAATGATATTTTCATTAATACAAACCACTAGAAAGATATGTAGTGCAGGTGCTCAGTCAGTTTTACTGGCTATTGACTATGTTAATGGTAAATGCCAACTGGTTTTGACCTCACAGGGTCATACCACTAGAGAATCCAGATTTAGATAGATGGTGTAGTTTTGCTGCTGTATCTATTGCATCCACTCTGTCATTTATATGTCTCCTGATCCCTACACTTTAGTAGAAAATTAAGTCAGAGCAGTTCATGGTGTCGGCTAGTTTGATGCTGCGAGCGACTGTTTGTGGAGATTCTTGTTTAGACGCTGCTATCTTCTGGAGGTCTGTCCACTGAAGTTGTCCTCTCCTCACCGCCTTGTTAAGTTGGCCTCTCTTTCCACTGACTTTGCATGGGCCTTTCATCTGCTGCCACGAGAGAGCCAGCGCTGACACCTCCGTGCCAAAATGCATACATTCAATATGAGGGGCGCGTTTGTAAGCGTGCAGGCATGAGAGTTCAGTTGGAAAACTGTGGGTTTAGTTTTTTTTGTGGGTATTTTGGGATGCTTTAAAGCCATTGTTTCTGTATATGTGCTGGGAGAAGGACCCCTCTCCTGTTGCTCTGCCTGAGGTTTCTCCTTTTCTTCCCTCCTTTTAAAAGGTTTTTTTCCTCATTCGAATAGAGGCTCTAAGGGTGTGACTAGTTTTACACTTTTGTTTTGTTCCTCTTCCCTTTTTTCTACATTTATTCTTTTTTTATACTCTGTCTTTCTATAGCTCTGACGTGTATCTTTCCTTTGTCCTCCTCTTTTCTTATACAGTCCTTTCTCTGCCCATATTAATGGCTCGTAATGATGATGACCTAGAAATACAAGCCACAAGCATAATTTTACTCTGGTTTATTTTCCCAACACAACAGTCCTTGGCTTGTAAAATAAGTCCAACCCATATAATGTAAGCTAGGAGGTCAGCATCCTGAAGAACTAGCCTAGATTTTGCACAATTTGCTTGTAGGACTGGCACGTGAAGATGAGGTGGGGGGAACACTCTGAGCACTCTGAGCAGCTAGAGAAATTGGGGAGAAGAAAATGTAGAGGGACAGTGCAGTAGTGGGTGTCACTTCGTGGGTGACTGCTAAGGGTCAGAAGCAGGGTGAGAGGTTGTGGTAAGAAACTGTTTTCATTCACTAAAAACATGCAAACTCAAAGTTGGATCATCACGTCAGGTTTGTGACCGGGCATTTTCAGTTGAATGAAAAGCTTGTCTTTTAGTTTTTTATATTTTAACCCCTTGTGCTGCCTGTGCTAAACTGCTGTTACCCAGTGAACTGTGTGACCTGTAATTAGAATCAGCCGCACTAGTAGCACATTAGCTGGTCTCAGCTCCAGATCCAAGGCTGTCAGCAGATCAATAAAGAGACAATGGACAGAGAGAAGGAGAGAGAAATCAACTCTGTAACACACAGTAATGTGTGAGAGAGAGAGGGTTTGAGGAAGTGGCGTTTGCCTGAAGATACGGAAGAAAGAAATGAAGAGAAAGAAGCAGAGCGACTCTCCCGCTGAAGCACAGACAGAAGCAGCCTATGTAGCCATCAAGGAAGTGGCTGGATAGCGTTTGTTGTGAGGGGAGGGGCAGATGTAGAGGGAGGGTAGACCTCATCGACCGAGGTGGAACAGTGGCACACACACACACATAGAGTACACACTCAATCCAGGAAGCCCAGCAGAGGAAGGGGGTGGGGTTGTGTAGGCGGGGTCCGCTCTCTTTCTCTCTCGCTGTCCAGACGACTTGCTCTGAAGGGAAAACACTGATGTGTCCAGGCAGGCCCTGAAGAAGGGAATCTCAGGCAGGAAGAGGAGAGGAGGGGGTGAAAAAAAGGAAGAAAAAGAAAGGAAGAAAGAATCATGGAAGAGGAGGAGGTGCTGGGCTACTTGGACAAGGTGCTGGAGGAGGAGGAAGAGGAGTTGTTTGAATATGGAGATGGGGAGCTGGATCCCATCACTCCGCTACATAGACAGTTCAAGGTGAGACAGTGGCTGGACAGCTGGATGCAGGGAACACACACACACACACACACACACACACACGTATGCAACTCGATCACCGTGACCAGGCTTGAAAGCTTGGATGTATATAGCAAAGTATTTTTGGTGTCTTGGCATGATGTGGCGTCACTATGTCCTCCTACATGTAATAAGCCATCTGTGCTGCAAGAGTGTGTGTGCGTGTGTGTGACAGCCACTGGTCTCTCAGCGTGGCCTGATGAGGCAGCTACTCTGGAGCACATGTCTACTCAATCTGGTGCTTTTAAAAGACAGCTGCTTTCTGTTTCTAATGGTAACCTCTGTAACTGTGAAGAAGCCGGTGTGTGTTTGGTTTGTGTTTGCAGCAGTAGATGAACTGACAAAAAGCAGGGCTGCCTAAGTTGTTACCAGTCACTCTTGATATCAGTTCCTTTATCACACAGAATGAGACCAGAGGGCACAATAGAAAAGCACACAGCATTTTTTTCCTGTATGAAATCCGTAATTGAGATGTGCACGCACAGGAGCAGGTTGCCATGGAAAAAATCCTTTCGCTGCTCATGTATTGCTCATCTTGCCTTCTCACCACACAGAAGCTCTTTGTACAGCAGAGGGAAAATATTCCCACTGTTGGACAAAATAGTTTTTCCCTTTCCTGTCCTGTCTCTTTTTTTCTTCTTTTTTTTTTTTCCATTCTGCTGTGGCATGTTTGTCACAGAAGGAGTACGATGTACACGTCACCAACACATACATGTTTACTTTAACAATAAAAAGATTTAGTCAAGGGTCGGGGCAACACAGATCTTGCACCATATCTCAGACCGTTAAAAAGAGCTAATCTTGAATCTAGAATCTTTTTAGAAGTTGCTCTCTATATATATATATATATATATATATATAAAATGCCTGGAGATGTGGACTTGAATATGGTTTGTGGTACTTGCATATAAAAGAAGCTTCTAAGAGTCTAAAGAGTGACTAATTTCTAGTGCTGCTTTTGGTATGCGTTTTATGCAAAAGGAAATCATGACATTTCCTTTTTATCTTCAGTTTCTTTCCAGGAATACCTGCATCAAAACAGACTCAATCCCTGCTGAACATGTGCTGCTAAAATCTTTCTTTGACTTACTGATGTGAATGCAGCTCACTGACAACCTGCACAATTAAATTAAAAGAGACATGGTGTATAGAAATCAATTCAAATGTCACTTCAGAGAACTGTTGCCACGGGGCTGAGCATCAACATTGTCAATACAAGTGTGGAGATGCACATAGGCTGGCGAACAGGTGCATATGTGACAGTTATTTGTGACTTAAGATAAAAGTGAACAAATTCTTAATAATCATGTTATGAAGAAATTCAAAGTGCATATTGTGTAAGTACTGTACCTGGTTATGTGTATCCTTCCTGTCTTAACATCAGTGGTAGTCATGATTGGGTTAAAGCGATGAGGTCATGGGTCCTTCCTTGTCTTATCAGGCAGAGCCGGTGTGCTGATATTGTCATTTTAAGGATCTGGTAGTGTTAATAATTAATCTTCCTTTCTGCTCTCATGACTGTCCTTTGGCCTTTCTTAAAGTACGTATAGTATGTGACACCAGTTGTTCAGTTTATTGCATTTTGAGCAGGAGGAAAGAGAACATACAGTACAGTTTTACATAGAGATGTAAAGTAATAGCTGTGGTCATGGTATTGATGTTAATGTTAATAAAAAAATAATACTAATAGCAATATAATAATAACAAGACTAATAATGAGAGCTATAAGAGTGATAGCGGCTGTTGAGCAGGAACACGGGGCCAGCAAGTGCAACCATAGACCCAGACTCTACAGCTCTGGACACAAATACGGGAAGAAGTTGAATTAGTAACAAGCATTAATGGGATATGAGAGGGTGAGGAAGACAGAGGAGAGAGGAGCTCAGTGCAAAATAGGAAGTCTAGGCATATAGCAGCATAACTAGGGGGGTCTTAAGCCTACTCTTAAATGTGAGGAGGGTGTCTGCCTTCTGTACACAAACTGGGAGCCGGTTCCACATGAGAGGAGCTTGATAGCTAAAAGCTCTGGCTCCCATTCTACTTTTAGAGACTCTAGGAATCACAAGAACCCTGCATTCTGAGAGCGCAGTGCTCTAGTAGGGCGATACTACTATGAGCTCTTTTTAGATTTTAAATTCTATTCTGCATTTTACAGGGAGCCAGTGTAGAGAAGCTAATACTGGAGAAATATGCTCCCTTTTCCTGGTTCTTGTCAGTAAACGTGCTGCAGCATTCTGGATCAGCTGGAGAGTCTTAAGGTACTTATTGGTGCAACCTGATAATATGGAGCAATAATCCAGCATGGACTAGTTTTTCAGCATCCTTTGTTCTTAGTCAGATTAATGTTTATTGTTCTTGTCGTGTTCCACACCCCTGTGGTTTTCGGTAAAAGGTAACCTGAAATACAGGTTACCTTTTACCAAAAAATTTGCTGTACGTGCTCCACCCTCTATGGCGAAGGCCGGATGAGATGTACTCCCAGCTGGGCCCTACCCTGCCAAGAATCAACCCCTCAATTCACACACATCGCAGGGCCCGGTCGAGTCCTCTGCTGAAGCGACATGTGCCGGCCTGCACTACCAACAAGTGCCAGTGTCATCACACCAAACCTGCATTCGTACTAAATGCCCCAATCCGCCTGACCAGCTGCAACCGTTACTGCAAACACTGATCCACATCATGGTGGAAGCTGCAAGCCCACTGTCTAATACTCCCTGCAGGAATCCTAGAAATCTCCCCCCCTTCCCCCCTGGGGCACTCTGTTTGCCCCCTGTTTTGAGGGATGCTGGAACATGTTGGGCCCTCCAGGAACACGATCCGCCCAGATCAAGACGGATTCCAACAGCCTGTGAAAAGCCAACGCCTGGAACCCCCCTGCCTTTTCATGTAAGCACCACCGATGATGTCCGAACACACTGTAACCTGCCCCCTGCTGAGCTGTGAGCAACACCTGCTGCACCGCCATCAGCTACAGAAGGTTGATGTGATGGTGAGGGCTCGACCTCATGCCCCTCGCACTGGCCTGGTTGAAGGTCCCGCCCCAATCTGCCATTGAGGCATCCGTAAAAATTTCAATGCAGGTCAAAATTCTCCCTCTCCACTTCCTAAGTGGCGCCAACGTCGTCTCCACAAACTTGCAGGATGTGCATGGCAAGGGGGGAAAGCCAAACGGGAGGCGATTGTACGGATAACAATCCATACATAGTGAAGCGCAGACACTCTCTGTGGTTCTGCCATATGGGGATTGGGAAACATGCCCCAGTCAGATTGATGGAAGTCAACCAATCACTTAGCTGACTGTACTCCAGAAGCTAGTTGGCCGTCAACAAGCGGAACGGCCTGTGTGTAGTAAAATTGTTCAGCCTGCATGGATCCAAAAGTAGTCTTAACCCCCCCATTTTCTTGGCACCAGAAAAAACGGGGAGTAAAGAATCTGCCTGTGCTGTTGCCTTGGACGCCAGGGACGCTGCTCCCTTTCGGAGAAGCTCAGCAACCACTGCCCTAAACAACACCATTGTTAAATTGTTTAAGTGATTAACTGCTATCTTCATGGGGCATCGGTCAGGATGCAGAGTGGTATTAATTCAGAAACTTACATTTCAGAATAGTTTCTTCTTTATTCTTCTTTAACATATTGAACTTAATTTGGATACAAATCGAATCAAACATAGATTTACAAACACACATGGATCGGGGGAATCTGAAAGCACACAAAAGGTTAAACTTAATTCAGGCTCATTTGCCTATTAAACAAAGAAAGTTTTAGTTCGCCATAATATAAAGAAGTCAAAAGTAAGATTCCACTCACCAGAACTGCCACCCCATGCTACGGTGTGAAGGTGAATGGGAAATGAGGGAAAGCAGTTCTTAGAGTGAACTTGAATTAGCACTTTTGAATGAATCATGCTACTTGTTTTAAAAAATCAATGGTAGGTCTCTCTCTGATACTAATGGTTTTACTGTTGTTCAGAAATGTATAGTGGTCATTATACCAATTCATCTATAATAGGCCCATTGTCCTGAGGACAATAGTATTTCTCTCTGGACTAAATAATAACGGGAAGCCCAACCAGACATCAGCTCGTATTACAGCGGCCGATTGTAATTTGCCTACTTTTGACGATTGCGGTCCTCTGGCGTTGCTTAGTAACCCGAAGCGTTGCTCACTGGAACGCGGTGGATGGATGATGGCCCTGACTCAAACAGCGATGTTCAGTTGGTCTTGAGGTCGCTGATGCAGGTGCAGGAATGGCTCGGAAGGATATAAAGGCAGGCTGGCTGTCTCGGTGGAGTCGGTTCGTAGATGGCTCTGCTAACTTCTTCTTAATTCTAAACTCTAATAAAACTGAAAATAGTCTTTTTGGCCGGTCAGTACTATGTCCAGAAATATATTGAATGCCGAATTAATTAGGTATAAAACTTAATAACGAAACTGAATTGACTTTCTAAAAATCTAAGCGAAAAAAGAAATTGAAAAGGAAAAAGGAAAAGCTAAAGGAAAAGTACAAATAGAAGTAAAAAGCTAAAAGTGACTGAAGTGACTAGAGGCTCTAGAACAAACACATTTATTCCCATCAGAAAAGGAGGTGTGTTAAGTGATTGGGCTAAGGGATATTACATCTTTTCGTGCCAATTTGCTTCGTGTCTTTGGTTTTATTGCCCTCTCTTTGTTCAGAGGCAATTGTAGTTTTATTCTAGTTTTGTAAGTCTTTAATTTGATATGCACTGTGCAGAAGTCACATATTTCCATTACTATAATCCCATCAATAGCGATCATAACACTGACTCATACACACAGTATCAAATTATTTCATACATCTGTAGGTTACACATAATTCCTCATTGCTAATCAAGTCAAATGATAATTTCCTATCAAACTATAAGAGTATACATCAATGCTTATAATTCAGTGGCGCATGTTTCATAGTTTGGTTCATTCTCATTCCCATTTGTTATTAATACTAAACTCCTACATTTGAAGAACAGTGTACAACTATGGCCAGTAGGAGGCACGGTGGTTCCATGGTAAAACTGGCATTAAACTGAAATATGATAAAATAGTAAATTGTCATGCCAGAAACCCAAGATATACACTGCTCAAAAGAATTAAAGGAACGCTTTGAAAACAACTCAGATCTCAATGGAAAAAAAAAATCATGCTGGATATCTATACTGATATGGACTGGGTAATGTGTTAAGAACGAAAGGATGCCACATTGGTTGATGGAAATTAAAATGATCAACCTACAGAGGGCTGGATTCAAAGACACAGTGAAAATCAAAGTGGAAAAATGATGCGGCAGGCTAGTCCATTTTGACAACGTCGGGACATGCTGCTAATGAGACAACGGATGGTGTACTGGGGTATCTCCTACCAGATCTGGACCAGGGCATCACTGAGCTCCTGGACAGTCTGTGGTGCAACCTGACGGCTTCGGATGGACCGAAACATAATCTCCCAGAGGTGTTCTATTGGATTCAGGTCAGGCGAGCGTCGGGGCCAGTCAATGGTATCAATTCCTTCATCCTCCAGGAACTGTTTTGGGGGTCATCTCATTGTTGCCCATTTTATTAACATCAAAGCAGCTGAAACTGATTAACAACCCCCTCCGCTATTTAACTGACCAGATCAATATCCCAGAAGTTTAATTGACTTGATGCTATACTCTGATTAAAAAGTGTTGATAGTCTCTTTTGATGTTGTTTTACCCATTCAGATGAGTAAAAGTCAGAGTTGTATTGTCTTTCTCTGCTGGCAGTTGATCTCATTTGCATGACCCCAACCAATCATGCAGAGGAGCCCGACCTGTGTTTAAAACACATCTAATGCTGAGATTTGAAGGAATACTGGCTGCCTTATATATATATATGTATATATATATATATATATAAAAAATTCTCCTCTCGCCCCTGCGGGCAGTCTATTTCTCTCCAAGCTCGGGTCCTCTACCAG
>JAVQJD010050355.1:0-10125 GCA_036023655.1 Nannoperca australis
ATTAAAACTTTTTGGACAGATCATTTTAAATACCCTTTTATTTTTGACAGTACCACGTAGAGATATGTTTTGAGTTCATTGATTTTTAAATGCGCTGGAAAATAGCCCGTTTTGTACACAGTTGAGGTGATGCAATGCCCAGTAGTGTGTAAGTGTGTTTCTGTATACTATTTCTCCAGCCGTGGTCACGTGGTGTCATACATGATGGTATTATGAGAGGTATTTATTGAAGTCGGACTAAGTAGGACATCACTGAAGGCCTAGGTGTGAAATGCACCGCCCGCCACTGCCCGCAACATTACTGTTTTGGTTCCCTCTCATAGCGTCGTTTGCAGCCGCACGAGCAGCTGTTTTCAGCAAAACGTTTCTAAAATCTCACTGAACGCCACATACCCATGAGCCATACAGCAGGCAGGCAAAGTTAGCGATTAGCAGTTGCAGACCTATGCCCTAAAGAAGAAGTGAAAACCAAAAACTGTTTCTGTTGGCCTCAAGTGGCCAAAGAAAAACAGCTGATGCATTTTTAAGGATGATCATTTGTAAAAATGTTGACGATTCAACGTGGTGGCCTGTTTTTCAATTAATCCTTAATTCTGTCATTACAGCCATGTGGCGATAAATGCTGCACTAAAAGTGGCAAAACAGCACCATCGCATATGAACACAGACCTACAAACATCAGATACACAATACACAAGACACACTGCTCAACTGACGACGCCTTCTGGCTGTTTGGCATGAGGCAGCATAGACTAATCTTGTGAACGTGTTTTGTGTGTTGTGTGTTTCTGTCAGGTACACATTACGCTGAGGATGTGTTTGGATGGAAGGATCGGATTTGTGTTGCAACACTTTTCTAATTCTGCGTAGAGATGGATGAGGAGAGGAAGGCACAGACGCATGCTTGGTATTTTCCACATCCTTGGACAAAGATCTTTGCAATGCTAAATGTCTTGGTGTTGGGGTTCAATAGTGACTGACTGTGAAGGGATAATCTCTGTAACTACATAAATAATGGCTTTGGGTTTTATGCCAGACAATGAGGCATTCAATTCCAAGGTAGGCTATGCTTCCACGTGTTAACATCTGATATTTATGGTGGGCAAAGAAATGATTGTGTTGCGTATTTGTTGATAGTATGAACATAAAGGCATCAAAAGGTACCAAGCAATCACAAAAAGTGCGTATTAAGCGCATCAGCGAGGCGTGTTCCAACTAAACTCTTACAGGTCCAAGAGGCTTTCTGCTGTTGACAGAGCAGAAATGACAGATATACAGTCATACAATATCTACTTATTGCCAAACGGTCCATAATTCGTCCCTCTGATTCCTCCTCTGAAGCTTGCGGTTGAGCTGGTCCACTTTTTCCCCCTTCCCTATGACAAATCTGCTTCTCAAAGTGGCTCTTGATGCTTGAAATGGGAACATGATGGCAGGTTGGGAATCTCGAGTAATCAGCTCTGCCAGCTTCAGTTCAGCTGATGTGTGAAACTGGTTTCTGGATCGGAGCGATCACGATAGACTGGCTGAAGGGAGGGAGAGAGAGATCCACTCTGAGGGGTTTGGAGACAGAGAAAGCTCTTTGGATTGATACATAACATACGCACAGAGAAAGGAATGTTTTGGTTTTCGCGGTGGGCATATGGAATAATTTGAGTAATTTTCTCTTTGTTTCTGCAGGTCTGTTCAGTGTTAGCACAGCATCATCCCGTTCTGATGTAATGATCTACTGGAGATTCTACGTATTGTACGCTGCTACCTGCGTGTGTGTGTGTGCCTGTGCGTGTGCCTGTGTGTGTGTGTGTGCCTGTGTGTGTGTGTGCCTGTGTGTGTGTGTGCGCGTGTGCATCCTCTCAGGCGGCTGCTCAGGAAAGTAATGAAGGAACAGATAGGAGCTTTTTGGCCAGAGGATCACTATCACTTTGGGCAAAGCTCAGTAAGTTAACTCAACTGGACAAGCTGGCTGAAGCTGGACTTGCACAGAAACAATCCTTACTTTGTTCAAATCGGTTTATCCTTTTCTTCTAGTAAAGATCCAGGAAAACATTATTCAATTTCTTTAATTATCTTATTTTTCTTGTTTTTGTTTTACTCCAAGTGACCAAAACCAAATGTGGTGTGGAAAGACAGACAGAGAGACTTGCGAAACACATCGATTTCACTGATTTATTGTACAATTATGTCAGGAAAAAGTTGTGTCAGACATGCAGAGGGTGCAACAGGCAAATATACCATCCATAGCAATACCAGTTTAATAAAATACAGTATTCATTGTTAGCAGTTTTAATTCATAGCAATATAAACACAATGTAGAAAGAAAGGGAAGACGCAGAGGCGACAAGGTTCAAAATCTGCCGTTCATTGTTTAAGTAGTTTTTCCTCAATAAATATTGACCTTATATCAAAAATCAAACATAAAATCTAATGTAATTTAACAACACTCAAATGAAGCCTGTCATGATTCTTTACACAAGGCTGATATTTATGTTAAAAAAAAACATTTTTATACATTCAAAAACGTTAATACTTTTTTTTCAATCATCTGCACTTATACAGTGTGTGTGATTGTTGAAATCTACAGCAGTGTTTCCATCCTGACATCTGCTTTCTAAACTGTAAATGTACTCTTATGTGATTTAAAGTAGTCACAATAACAGCTCACTATTCTGCACTGTGAGACGATAGATATATAGATAGATAGATATATAGATAGATAGATAGATAGATAGATGCTACAATATCTATCCTCCAGTCTATTTACACAGCTGCATACAAATGTGTTTCATAAAGAGGAAAATCAATTGCTTATTTTGGCTAAAGAATGCTGGCCCCATAGGCTTGGAAAGTAGGCCAACATGGCAGCGTGACGGCGGAGAGTGTTGACATAGTTACTTCTAGACGACTTTGACATTCATATGATCAGACGTTCACTTCAACACTAAGCAACTAAAAGGGCAAAGTCAGCTTCATGGTACATTTCGAGCGGAGGGTAGAGGACTTTCTGAGCCATGGTCAAATAATATGTGTGCGCGTATGTTTAGTTTAGTTCAGCAGAAATACTTTTGTTTGTTCCAGCAAGCTTAACTGCCAAGACAGGCAAATGCCAGAAAGTGTCAATGATCAAATCTGTGTGTATGTAAATCTGTGAATGACAATATCTGGCAGTAAGTAAATGAGGCTCTAAACCTTACACACAAGGAAATAAAAAAACTATTCCAAAATAGGTTTCACTTGGGTCAAATCATAGTGGATAAGTGTTAAACAGGGGACAGCCTGTTAATTCCTTCTGATGTGTTCTATGGATCAAACTAGAGGAGTCTACAGCCATGTAGACTCTGTGAGGCTGTACTTGCACTTAAGCTAACTGCTAACATCTGCATGCTAACATGCTCACAGTGGCAATGCTAACAAGTTCATTAAGCTGGCATGTCTACAATGTTCACCACCTTAGTTTAGCGTGTTAGCATGCTAACATTTGCTAATTAGCACTAAACACGAGGTACAGCTGAGCCTGAAAATGCAGTTATTGTGGGAAATGCTCCTGATGCTGGGGTGCATAGCCAGCTATGTAAGGGGGTCATAATAAAAATAAAAATAAAATAAAAAAGGAGGATGGAGGATGGAGGGAATGAAAAGGTGCAGGGGAGCCTTGTAAATAATAGTATGTATAAGCAGATGCGGGTGAGCTCTGCTGTGCAGGGGGTAGAATGAAAAGCACAAACATTGGTAACCTGACCCGGTGGGAAAGGCAGTGTTATGACTGCTGATACACAGCTAACAGGGTTTTAGCTGTAGGACAAACTAAGACCAAGGAAATAAGACCACTTTAGACAGCTTTAAAATATTCTGAACATTGCATTTTATATATACAACCAAAACCAAAAGCAGTTGATACAAAAGAGGAGAGCAATGCATTCACCTGTGGGGAGACGCAAACCTCAGATGTGGATCCAGATAAAGATCCAAATCAGACATCAGACAAAATAATTGATTTGCCACGGCCGACCGTGAATTTTAGTCTGGCGCAGGCAGTTCAGAGCTTACCTACCAAGACATGTTTGTCATCTGCATCATAGTTAGTGAGTAACATAAAAGAGTTTCACATTGTCCACTGCCACAGGCTGTCATTCAGGTGGAAATGTGTGAAGACGTAAAGACAAGAGACTTTCTCTCTCTACTGAAAATAGAGGCAAAACTGGGGCTCACAGTTTAACATTCAGAGTGCTCACTTCCACTTCATCCAATCTCACCGTTTAAACAAAAGACCATAAAACACACAAGCTTTTAAACTCTAACCTTTGGAAAAGGCCCGTTGCTAAAAAACATGTTCACTGAATCGTCGTAAATCAATATGACTGAACTGGCACAGTTTCTAAATCTTCAAGGAAAATACTCATTTACTTCCATGTTTGCTTTGAAATATGAGACGTAAACTCCACTATTAAGCAACATTTGAGCTGTCGCTGAAGTGAACCATGGAGTGAATTGTTGCAGACGTTTCTTGTTTGGGAAAGTCAGAAATAACTCTGTCCATACATTATCGAGATTGCAAAAGACCAGAAATCTGACCACTGCACTAAATCTTAGGGGGCTTGCTTCATAAGTCACTTTAGTACAAGAGCAGAAATAAAAAATAGGACCAAAATGTTGAATGTTTAAATGAAACATTTCAGATTCTTTAACATCACAACTTGAGCTGTTGCATACTGACTTTGGGAGGGGAAAAAAAAGATTTAAAAAAGAAGATTTGTACATCACTCTCATGTCTGTATGTTAAATATAAGCTACAACCAACAGCTGGTTCGTTTAGCTTAGCTTAGACTGCGTCTGGCCAATAGTCCTGCACATAGCCCCCTTTAAAACCACAACTTGTCTTTTTTTGTTGATTAGTGATGTGTTGGTAGATGGATTTTGTCACTTTTGAACAGAGCCAGGCTAGCTGTGGCCTCCTGTTTCCAGTCTTTATGCTAAGCTAAGCTAACCGTCATCTTAATGTAGCTTCATATTTAGGGTACAGACACGAGAGTGGTAAAGATCTAACTCTTGGGAAGAAAGCAAATACTTCTCAAAATGTTTAACTATTCCTCTAAGACTACATAATATCTCTCTCACACACACACACACACACACACACACACACACACACACACACTGTATTCCAGTCTTGAATGCCTTCCCATCTGCTGTCCATTAAGCTCCTCTTCCTCATCCTTCCTGCTTTCAAGAGAAACTGTTCAATCTCATTATTGCTACAAGTCCTTATGAGGTCTGTGTTTTTACCAAGTCTTTATTGCTAAATACTACTCTGGACTCAAATTCATCTCAATCATCGTGCATCATTAAATTTAGAAATCCCATGTTTCCACAGATGCTGGTTTTGATTGGTTGATGAAGCTCACAGCATTGTCTGGACTCAACCAGAGCAAGAGGAGGCTTCCATGCTGTATGGTCCAGTCAACTGAAGAACTACATGTACCTTAACGTTCATTTATGATGGTCCACCGTTGCAGATGCATCAGCGTCTGTGGTGTAACAGTTAGTACAGGCAGTCAGTATTCAGTTGTGGTTGGATACACTCCATACAGCCTTTTATCGCTGGTTTAAAGTCTTTTTTCTTCTAAAAATACAGCATTACAAGTTTTACATAGGTGCTCCGTCCTAAATGGGATTAAAGATGTATACACGGACACATAGAAAGTTATGATACTGGCAGTGGATGTGTGTTTTTGTGTATAGCTTAACAAAACCTTACTCAGTATGTTTATCTGTCGATGTAGGAGTTTGCTTTGCCAATAGCAGTTCGGCACGTGTCCTCCTCAGTTGACTGTGTTGCCGTTGCTCTCACAGGTAGGTGGTAGCCTCTCTGTTCTCCCTCTCTCTGGCCTGCGCCACGGCCACGTTGATGCACTGCAGCCACTCCTCAGCATGTTTCTCATCTTGAGCTTTCAGCACATACGTCTTACTGTCTGTGAAGATCTCAAAGGCCCGCGGCAGGCCCCGATCACGCCGCTTCCTGGCTACCACCTATGGAAAAGAAAAAACAAACAAGAAAGATGAGGAGAAGATGACAAACTCAGGTTTAAACAGCTGTCTTCTGGGGAGCGATGCTGCTGTGTCTTTTGAGATTGTTGTAAATTGGCTCAACGTAGCTCCCTTCTAATAATTGATGTATTAATTCGTCCAGCTGCAATGAAAGCCTGCTCATAATATCTGGGGATGTGATCTGCCTTCTTAAATTATGTCAACGCTGATCTGGGAGGATTTGGATCTTATACAAAATACATTGTAACTTGATCAGATGCTTTAAGTACCTTTAAAATGACAACACTGTAACCTTTTAAAATGTAAAAACCACAGCCATGAGACCAGGTTAACAGCCAGTGAGGGTCACGATGACAGTCTAACTCCTCACCTTGACACTTTGCACCTTGCTCAGCTCAATAGGGATGTCATCCAGCTCGTCTTTCTGTGGGGACGCCAGAAAATGAGAGAAGTAAAGAATCCAGCCAAACGAGAGAAAAAATGAAAACATCAGATAAACAGTGATTTTTACCACATCCCCATGAGCTGTACAACCTGCTTCAGAAAAGAGACCTTAATAATAAAGATAACAGTTTTGTGCAGTTGTCATTAGCGGAAGACGTATTCAAATATTTTAGTAAACAGCAATATAATTGTGTAATAATGGCGCTTTTTTTGGTCATTTGTAAACTATATAAAGCTCAATATTACAAACTAATTAAGCAAAATAAATGAAGACACCCAATGTGGTTTAACCTATTCTGCGAATCAGTAGTTAAACTACTATTCTTTCATATTCCATAAGTCAAGAACAACCCTGTTATAGACACTGAAAGAGACGTTATACTTGCTACAGGTTTTGCTCTGTGGTTGTTTTTTGCGGTATGACATGATTTTTGTTTAATGTCAGTCAAATAGGTGCATTGAAAAATCTATCTTCAGCCATGTTGTAAAGCTCTTTGTGCATTTTAAGGACATCAGTACCTCTTATTACTACAGTCGCACATGTAGCAACTTGATTTCAGCGTCGCAATACTGTGTCATGGTGTTTCCAGTGTGTTCTGCCTCCCAACAATTACTCTTTATTGTTCTGCTGCTTCTCCAGGGCAGGAAATGAAATCCTCCATGTTTTACCCCAGTGTCATTTTGAATGTATGTGTTTGTAAGTGTGGGGAGGTGTGGTTGTGTGTGTATTGCACCACAGCCATGTCTTCTTACCCCATAGTTAGTTATGTGGTTATAACCCCATAGTTAGTTATGTGGTTATGACAGGAGTCTGGAGCTAGGTGCAAGACTCATGGCAACTGCCCACATCCTTTCTCTGGTGTGTGTTGAAAAGCATTCAACTGGATGTTCACAGTTTTACCTCCCGGCTGGCTGTGTTGAGAGTCTGATTGCTTTTTCCCCACCGCGGATTCATGTCAGTGAATCCATGCACTGATTCAAATGGACATTTGATTTTAGCCATATGTCAAGACATTTTACCCCACCAGAAAGTCCAATAAGATATTGTCTCATAATACTTAAAGTAAACGCAACTCACTAACTTTTTTTGAAAGCATTTTGTAACTGTAGTGTGTAACTTTTTTATTGTTTTGTTGCATTTCAGGAGACAAAAGTGCTCGTATGAAGCCAAAGATTTGAAGATCCTGTGGACTGTAATACATACTCAAGCTGTCCAGAGAGATTCGTGTATTTTTGTCTGTACTTGTTGAGACAGCAACATTTTCTTTATTTATATATTTATTATTAACTTATATTATTTTTCATATTTGTGCTCTGACAAATAATGTTTGGGGTGTTATTTTTTCTTATTGGCATCAACACACCGGTACAACTTCACTTGGTTTCTGAATAGAAGCATTTTGTGAGCTGTGCACGAATGCTTTTTGTGTTTCTTGTGCTCTCATTTTATGACAAATCAAATCACCGTGTAAATAAATGACATGGTGGATTTTTGAGCTTCTCCGAGCAAGTGAACGCACCATCACTAAGTGGCAATGACGCAGTGATACGTTTCATTAACAAAAACCAAACAAGACAAATTTGCCATATTGGATTACCTATCGCAAGCTAGTTTTAGGTGTCTTCACAGTGAAACACATGGACACTAATGTCCACATGTCCGCGCTAATGTATAAGAAGTGCAGTGATAACATAAAGACACTGAATACATAATTCATTCTCATATTATTCTCATTTAATTTTACTCTCTCTCTATTTGTTTCTGTTTTCCTGCATGGGGTCTTGCCAAGCTCAGGCCTGCTTGTAGTTTGGCATCACTCTCTGTCTGGTCCCAATTAAGTGAGAAAACAGTTTTCAGTGGAGGAGCTCGGCAGTAACTTACTGTATAGAAAAGGTTGATATTCTTCCTGAGAAAATATTCATCCACTCGGTATTTGAAATAAATGTGGCAAGTTGAAAACTAGAGTTATGTACAAGGGGAAATGTTTCAAACCCTGTCAGTGTGTCAAAGCTGCTCGATCATTTGATGTGGAGGAAACAACAAATTTTTTGGTTCTTAATCTCACTCCCCATTTGGGAAAAGGTCTTTCACAACACACCAACCACCTCCAGAACATGCTGGCAAAGAGGGACTGAGCTCCGAGAACAAAGCCACAAACCTTTCCAATTTGTGGCTGCTGCAAAAAAGAGGAATCCATTACCATCTGGATAGGAGCACAAAGACTATTGTTTGGAGTTCAAAAACAGAGAGAGAGAGAGAGTATTTTGGGAGCTGATTATATAAACATGGCACTGTTTGAAGATCCAGTGGAGACCTGATCTCCTGTTGGCTGCGAAAATAATTTCAATTATAATAAATTGCTTGTAGTTCACTGCCATAAACCAGGATACAAACACGGACATACTCAAGTGCAGTAACATTTTCAGATAAAGTTGACTTTCTCGTGTCAGCTGGACAAAATCAAACCTTATTTTTTAGCAAACCTTTTCAGACCTCTGACCTGAACACACTTTCGATCACGCTGCCTCCGCTCCATGTTTTTGATTAAGCAATATTTAGTACATTAAGTCTCTGTTCAGTGACCTCTGCCTTTGTTAAGCTTTACAGTAAGTCACCAGCAAACACGGGGAAGTTGGAGGAAAATGTGTGATGTGGCAAGCCAGAGGGAAATCTCCTCACCTTTCCTTCACTCCCACATTCTCTACAAGGCATTACCTCCACTTGTGTGTTTGCTACTTCTGCGTAATGATATCTGCTTTGAGTTATAGTGGGTGAGAGTGACTCATGTTGTTGCAGCATCACGCTTTGGCCTTGGGAGTCCCCCAAGAGTCCTTACCGGGGCCAAGGTTTGTTACAGTCGGATTCACCAGATGCTCCTGAGGGACAGTTGAGCTTATCACAGGATGAGGTTTCCACTGTTTCATACAGAGTTTCATCATGATTCAAATGACATGGAACAGGGAAGCATTAATGAGGGTTTTCTGCGTGAGAGGCCAGGGACAGTATGCATGTGTGAAGGGCTACGTACTGATTTGCCTCTCCGGAAGAGTAGCTGGTTTCCCGCCAAGGTGAAGTAGCGGGTTTTCCAGCGCTTGATGAACTTCCAGCGCACTTGCTTCTCCTTTAGCTTCCCCTCGATAAGAGGCTGTCCTTCCTGGTTCACAACTAGACAGCCACACAAACACAGAACGAAGGGAGATAGAAATAGATCAAAAATAATGAAGGAGAGTGTTTTTTATGTTTCTGCCCATTTACTTTACATTACTGCTGATCATTAATGGGTTAATCTGAAAGGTCTGTCACTATGATGCGTTCAGTCTGACACCTGAGACTTGAATCAGCCACTCAACAACGCTGTGTTCATGAGCTATGTTGCCAGAAAATCCAGTTCAAAAGGTAAACAATAAGCAAAAATAGTGGTTGTGTAATAAATATAAATAAATAACGTTTGGCATCTAATCAGTTGTTCGCCTCCAGCAAGTATCAAGAATCTACAAGTCTGCAAATCATAGGGCAGGCCAGATTCAATTCAATTCAATTCAATTTTATTTATATAGCGCCATATCATAACAAAGTTATCTCAGGGCACTCAATCACATGGAGCCGGTCGAGACCAACTTCCACACACACAAAGACCCA
>JAVQJD010050358.1:0-14700 GCA_036023655.1 Nannoperca australis
ACACACACACACACACACACACACACACACACACACACACACACACACACACACACACACACACACACACACACGATATGTGAAATCATTAGCATCTCCTGACACAGAATAAATATCTGGGGATGAAATCTGTCTGTGGAGAAATCTCCTGTGGGGAAATGTGATTGGATGAGATCATGACCTCACTGGAACGTAATTTGCATGTCATCTAAATGGGATCTGCCCCCAATGCTCGGGAGGTCAAAAGTCTTCAGATTAGTAGGATGGCGCAACTCGGTCCCCGATTGGCTGAAAGGACCAACAATGGCGAGTGAACAGATGCTCAGCTGGCTGCTCCCTCTGTGAGCTGCAGGACTGCCCTCTTCTGGCTGCTTTACAAATCTCCACCTCGATAAAAACAAGACGCAATTAAGACGCCCAACGTTGAAAGACAGGCGAATTCTGGCTGGCAGTTGTTTTTAATCACATTAGAGCTGAGGAATAAAAATAAACACAAAGCATGAGAGTGCAGCACACAGAGTGTCTCGGTTAACCACGTACAGTCTTATTTATACATATATTTATATAATAGAATCATTTCTCCCACTTGTACAACCTCTGATTGTAACAGAAATATACCAACATTCCCTGGGTAAGAGAGACGAAAGAGCGACAGAAAATGAGAGCAGAACTCTCAACAGTCATCATCTACATTAGAAAACCTACAGGCCATTCGTGTTTATAGGTTTATACATCAGTGAGGCATCAGTATTCATTACAAAAATAGGAATATAGTCGATATAGAAGCACTGGGGGTTGATTGTGTGGGTGGAGGAGTGAAGATGCGGCGTGCCCTCCGATCAGTGGCGTGACTAGTAATGACCACCCATCCGCCAACCCAACACTTACACCCAGAGCAGGGGACACCCAAGGATTCTGTGCACCTCAGTGGGTGTTTTACAGCAGTCCATCCCAGACAAAGAGTCAGTTACCATTGGAAACCAGTTAGGGTTTAAATTAAACCATTAGAAAATGAGTACATAAAAAAACTAATGTTACAGGCAGGAGGAGGGGTTAGTGCATTGATGGAAGTTGAGAGTTTAGGAAAAGTGCCGTCAGAACCCAGAGAAACATGATCTACGATAAAAGAAAGGGAGGCAGAGATGAAAAGAAGAATATGAGAAAATAATGAAGGGTTTAAGAGAGAAGTGCAAAGCAGCTCCGAGGTCACCCTGTACTTGGGTTTCTGTAGCTGCTGTTAGTGAGAGAAAACAAAAGAGGAGAGGCAGCTAATGGAGATCAAGTGTTATTGCTGGGGGTATTTTTTTTTAATTTGGTGTTAACTGGCGAGAAGAGGAAGGAAGGGAGGGAGAAGAGAGTTATTGCTGAGGGTAGTAGGGCTGCTGCTGAGGGGGCTGCTGGGGGTAGCCAGGGTAGGGCTGTCCGGCAGGGGGGGCTCCTGGGTAGCCTGCCTGTCCTGGAGTCGCCTGGTAGGCCATGTAGGGCATGTTGGGCATGTTGGGCATGTTGGGCATGTTGGGCATGTTGTACTGGCCGTAAGCATAAGGATTGTAGCCCATAGGCATCTGGAAGTACCTGCATGGACACCACAACAGAAGACAAATGTGATATCAACCAAATTAAGCGTTAAAAGGAATAGTTGATTTTCCTTATGAGTAAGATGAGAAGGGCGATACCACTCTGAGAACAGGGGGGAAGCTCACATGGCTCTATTCAAAGGTAAA
Source organism: Nannoperca australis (assembly GCA_036023655.1). Taxonomy (NCBI): domain Eukaryota; kingdom Metazoa; phylum Chordata; class Actinopteri; order Centrarchiformes; family Percichthyidae; genus Nannoperca; species Nannoperca australis. Next base: position 1,725 of record JAVQJD010050358.1, read on the forward strand.
AAGCCTACCAGCACTAATGAACACATTGTATCTTATTTGTGTAATCAAAATGCTACGCTAACAGGCTGTCAGCTCCGGCTACATATTTTCCGTACAGGCATGAGAGTGGTATCAAACTTCTCATCGAACCCTCTGCAAGAAAACCAGTGAGCATGTTTCCTATAACTTTAATTTATTACAAGTCATTAGCCACAACATGTATCCGAGCAGATCCATTACAGAGATATACACTGATCAGCCATAACATCAGGACCACCTGGCAGGGCGCATGAACCTGCACAGTGCACCACAACAAACTGTGTTTTCTGACACCTTCCTATCAGAACCATTCAGCCACTGTAACGAGATAATAAATGCTCTTCACTTCACCGGTCAGTGGTCATAATGTTATGGCTGATCGGTGTATCGTTTCAGAACAACTCGAGGGTTCACTGATTGCGATTGGTTAACTGGCTTTAACCAACAAAATTCTTAGGAGGATGAAATCAAATGAGATCAATATAGTGTTGTGGATCAATTTGTAATTTGAAATTGGGATGTTGTTGGAAATCTCACCCTGGGTAGCCCTGGTAGGTGGGGTAAGGTGGTCCCTGGGCTTGGGACGTTGGGGCCATTGGGGGTGGGTTGCTGTTGGGAGGGCCAGCGACTGGTGCGTTGGTGGGAGTGGGGGCGGCTGCCTGAGGAGTGAAGCTCGGTGGAGGAGGCCTGGCCGGGGCCTCGGGCCTCGCCTGGGGCTGCTGCTGGGCTACTTGAGGCTGCTGCGGAAGAGAGAGGGAAAACAAACAGATCAATACATAACCATCAGCCTCACATCTGGTGCAGTGGTATTCAACCAGTGGATGCTTACAAAGACGGTCCTGGGTGCGGGGGTGGGGCCGGCAGCGGGGGCGGCTGGGTTGCTCTGATAGGCAGGCACGTTGAAGGATGGAGCACTGGGCTCTCGGGCGATGCTCTGCTGCAGCTCCCTGAAACAAGGATTCAAACAGTGACTGTGTTTCCTTCATCTCTAATAAACCCCAACGCATTGTCATTCATTACAATCTAAATGTGAGAATAACAAACATTCTTATACTGCAACACACCCTGAAGTTAATGCTGGAATTAGCCCAAAGTGTTAAAAATCTAAATCAGACTACACACTAGAAACAGATATAGAATAAACTCTCCTGATTGACCTACATAGCCGGTTCATATGATTAAATACCAGGAAAGTACATACTTAAGTAGTTCTTCCCGCTCCGTCTTGCGAGCGAAAACGATGTCGCTGCATTTGTTCTGGAACTTCAGCAGGATTTCTGTCAAGTCGTTGTAGAACTGAGGAGAAAAAAAAAAAAAAAAGGGGACGAAAATAAAATCACCTGACTCGCAAACCACCCTGACGCACCAAAAAAACAAACAAAAAAGTAGAACGCTTCTGACAAGATATGCATTACTGCAGTGCATGGTTGCTGAGGCCCGTGTGTGCCAGTGCGTTGTGCTGAGTGAGTACCTTGGTGCCTTCGCGCAGGTTGCTGCTGATCTCAACGTAGCTGTCGTGGGCTGAAGCCAGCTTCTTCAGGATCTCCTCCCTCTGGTTGGCCTCTGTGTTGGACTGCTTCAGACTGCTGAACTCCTGGTGGGACGTCTAGAAGAAGATCACAGGTTGAAGATACAGATCACAGATGGAGTTTAGATGCTAAAACATATATGCACAGTCAACTATAAATTATTTCTTCACACACAAAAAAGGCACACGGAGGGCAAACAAAGTTTTACTCACTCTTTGGACTTCATCTGCACATTTAATGCTTGCATGCGTTTCTTGTTTGATTTAGGTGATGCTTTTAATTCCACTAAGAAAATTCACTTTTTGTTTGCTCTACTTCAGAAGAAGGTCAAATATCTGATACAGAATCACACTATTTATGCTAGAAAACTGCCGACACTGATCTAATAAAGAAATGGTCCCGTTAAGTTATTTAATAGCCAAACCTGCTCACTGCTCAATCAATGGTTTGTTTCTGAAATAACCACAATCTTCCCAAAGCCGGCGTGTGTTTGTATACCTGGACTTGTCCCAGCAGCTCTTCCTGCGTGCGGAGGCTGCTCTGTACCCTCTGTTTGTAGGCGCCGTACAGCTGGTCGAGCTGAGAGAGTGACAGCTGCTCCTCATTGATGGCTCCGTCCTGGGCGAGCGCCGTCAGGAAGGCAGTGGACATGTCAAAGGTCACGGCCTTGATCTCTCCCTCCAGGCTCTCCCTCTCCTTCTTCACCTCGTCCAGCTGGGCGAGCTGGGAACGCAGCACGTTCACCACCTGGGTGAGGACGGAGAAGATGGACACAGTGAGCGGACGGAGCAGTTATGTTGATGTTGTCCATCAGTTTCAGTGCTCTATGCGACCTTAATCCCCGACTATTACAATGACTGCAATATACCGCTTAAGCTTGAATACAGCGTTGCTGTGGAAACACTTGTTCCTCGCTCTTTCCCAGTTCTGCTTGCTTAGTTATTCAAGTTCCCCGGTGACACACACATGCAAAGTCAGCAAACAAAATGAAAAATGGAGCTACTGTGGGGAGCAGGGACGGGGCCATAAAGCACACAATGTCCACTGGGTCTTTCTACGCCAGGAGTCTGTGTGCAGTGTTTTGAAACACTGTAAGCTCAAAAAAACAACCGGAACAATAAAAAAGTTAAGTTTAACATTATCTGGCCTTACAAACAAAACACATAAAGACATCAGAAGAGGCGGACACACCTCGCTGCCCTGAAGTGTCTTGGTCGGGTTGGCCGAGGGGATGGCAGCATTGAGCTCGTTCTCTGGTTTACACAGCAGGGCGATCATGTCACAGTGGACGTTGTAGCGGTCCTTCACGACCTGGTCTGCCTGCACGGCCTTGTCCAAGACGTTGCGGAAGTTGCCTCCCTCTGGGAGAGAGACGGGAGAGACGGGGGTACGGTTAGATGGGACAAGAGAGGAGGAGGAAGGAAAGAGGAAGAGACTAGGAGCACTGTCAACAACGAATTACATGGAGACAAACACAAAACTTCATGAACAAAAAATGGAAACAAACCTGCACGAAGGGGCTTGTACAGGTCTCCAGAGGGGGTTCTGTTCCAGCGCTGGTTGAACTTGGATCTCAGCTCGTTGTCTGTGGTCTCTTCATCATCCAGCATCTTCAGAGACTGAAGACAACACACACACACACACAAGATCCTGAGATAATTACACCTTTGGTATGAATGTGTTGTTTGGGTAAGTATGATCTTACTTTTGAGCACTATGCTTTTAGAATTCAGTATAATCACTCGGCCGTGCCATTGCAGCTATACAGAATATATCTAGTTTTGTCTATTAAATGTCAGAAAATAGCTCATCCGTCTGACCACAATATTCAATCTACAGTGATACAAGACAGAAGAGCAGCAAGTTCTCACATTTGAGAGGCCAGAATATATATATATATATATATATATATAAAAAACTAACGAATATTTGATTATCAAAAGTGTTGACGATTTTCTTTGACGGTTAAATTGTCTTTCTATACATTTTTTCAGAATTACTTTCATTGGTTTAAAAAAAAAAGTAAAACGTCTTCACTAGAGCAAAAATGTTATGAATTGCTAGTAAGAACAAAAGTACTTTTTGGGGGAAATTAGTACATTTTGATGTGGACGTTTCAACTCTGCCAACAAACTTGGAAGCAGTTTGTGTTTTGTGTTTTTACAGCCTTCTGTTTATTTGTTTGTCAGCAAGATGTCTAAAAGAATGTGTTGGCTGAAGCTGGTGGACAGACAGTCCTTGGCCCAAAGATCAGTGGATTAGATCTCAGTGATGATCCTAATGTGGGATTTCCGCCATTAGGGACGATTATGGGTTTTTAGGATTCATGTGTTCTTCTGGTAGTGGTGGGAGCCAAGTCAGCTGCTGAATAGCGTTTCATTCATATGTCACTTAGTTAAGAAAGCAAAGCCTTATAACAAACAAGCTGTTACTGAGGCTGCACTTCTAAAAGCGCCTTCTTTACTTTTTAAAATCACTTCCTGGTCAGGGTGAGCAGCGAGGTGAGTGCAGGAACATATGTATAATTCAGGGAGTCGTCTGACCTCGTCCAGGATCTCTCTGTTGCGGGTCAGGAGCTCAGGCAGGTCTCTGATTAGCTGCTCGATGTTCTGAAGTCCTCCCTGCTGCACAATGGACCGTGCCTTCTCAGCAATGGATTGTGGGATGGAGTCTCCTGAGAGATCCTCCAGGGCAGCTGGCAGGTTCAGGGATACCAGCACCCTGATGGACAGATGCACATTATTCCATGTCAGTTATTATGGTCTCCAAATATCAACTTGTGTCCCGTCACTAAGACAATTATACGTTTTGATTTGACTTTTTCCACAATGATGATTTTAATATAAAAAAAGAAGTTAAATAACTATTTCACATTCAAACGATACCTAAAGGAATAAAAGAGCATTGCACCTTTCTCTTTGGGCAAAATACTCATACTGTTAAGCACTTACAAGCATCATCCAATAGTTTGGTACCTGACAGTAATTTAGGGCACTACACTAAAAACATAAGTGCTTTGATCGACATTTTAAATGGAACCTGCTACACCATTAAGTTATTAATCTTTTATAAAGCCATCCATGCATGAAGACACAAGCACTCATGGACAATTTAACCTCAACCTGCACAAGCAGAGCAACGTAGGGCCAAATAATATAAACAGCGTACCCGTTGCAGAGATTGGTGGCCTCCCTCATTGTTCCCACCAGTCTGTTAACAGTCTCAGCCTTCCTCTGACTGTAAATGCTCATAGACTGCTGCACCGCCATTGGGACCATCTTCTCAAACAAGTCTGAAGACAAAGGAACAACACAAACAACTGATTAAAAAAAAATAAAATAACAAAAACTAGACAGAGTGTTTTTATGTGAGTTTGGACGAGATCATGCTAAAATAAAGAGGGTCGGCAACTTAAATGGGCATCGTCTGTGTATCCCACCTGTGAATTTCTGGCTGAGCGGAGGTGTGATGGAGGTGGCTTTGACCAGCGCTGCCTTGCCGATGGGTTCCAGATCCTTGATCTCAGGCACGCGGTCGTGGTAGATAAAGTCATTATCTTTTTTGGCTGCGGTGAGGGCTCGGTTGATCTTGTCGGTCAGGTCCTTAACGCTCACGTATTCGTCGTAGCGAGACGCCACCGTCTTCACCAGCTCGGCCGCGTGCTGGAGGGATGAACAGACCAGAGGAGAGAAGAAGGAGATTCAAGTTTACTTCATGAATGGGTTTTCTGGTTTTGATGTGGACATTTAAGCCACATGTTAACATTTATTGTGTGTCCAGTTTTTGAAGATTACAAAAGACATTAGAGATAATGAATGAGTAGCAACATTATTTCAAGATCTGACAGATGAATGGCTGACGGTGTGGCAAAAAATCTGAAAAGTCCTGCGAGCGTGTACCTGCAAGCGAGCAATCTCCTCTCCAAAGCGCTTCTTCTGCTTGGCCAGGACGCTCTGGTGCAGTTCAGCGTTGGCTTGCATGATGCAGTGCTTGGCCGCCAGCACCGGCAGCACTTCCTGAAAATAAAAATACTGACCAGGGAGAGGCAACCACAGAGCAACACGCAGGCACGCAAACAGATATTTACACGCACACGCACGATGGCAAGGCAAACCACACAATGGCAGACGCACACCAGCGAGGTCAAATCACAAACGACACCACAGAAGCCAATCACAAACAGGCGCAAGCAGTCAGAGGTGTGCAAACACAACACAAGCACGCACACACAACCAATGCCAACGCCGCCGCCGCGAGGGATGCAGAAAGGAAGGAAGACAACGAGAGAGAAAACAGAACAGGCCATGAGTGTTTAAGCTTTCAGCAAAAGCTGCTACACCTTCATCAAACGTCCCATAGCCGTGTGTGTGTGTGTGTGTGTGTGACTATCACAGTGCATGTTTAGGTTTGATGTCATTTTATGAACACAGACGCTGCTTTTTGAGATATGGATCCATTTCTCTGGCCTTGTTTCCTGCAAATGACATCTTCATTCTAAACAATTAAAAAGCTACACGCTAATGTGTGTAGAGCTGTTGTAACCAGTTATCCATAAATCCACTTTTTGTGTGTAAAGTCGGATATTTTTCTGAATAGTAATTTAAAACTCAGTTTATATCATTATTAAACGGTGTCAGGGCAGATTTATTCCATATCACCTCTAGCACTTCAGCTGGCAGTTGGCACGTACAAATATTTAGTAAGAAATGATCTCTATGTAAGAAAAACAACAACAACAACAACATATAACTAGGGTAATTTTGAATTTATGAACAGCTGGTGCAAGTTTCTTATTACTTGCTTTTTACTTAACTTTGATGTAATTACCTCAAAATACTGAATCTGTAGCGTGAAACTGAGGTACTGTGTGTTTGTGTGTGTGTGCTTCAGTCAGAGTTAGACAGACAGTAAATACTTCATATGCCCACGATTAGATGGTTAGAAACTAATCAGCATGAACAAGTCAAACTGGAGCTTAGTAGTAACCAATCAGTCAGAGAAAACAGGATGGAAACGGACCAATGAGAACAGAGAGAGGTTGCGATTTGGACAGTCCCACAACCTGAGTATCACTCCTCCAAGTCTTATTTTCCAGAAATACACACGTACAAAACAATACGCACAATCACACCGACAATACACACGGCAAACCATACGGAACCCAAACTCTGTGTGCGTCTTCATCACAGCGAGCACATGGCCGACTGTGAGCGCCTTTCTTCAAAGCCGAGCCGTGTTTCAAGTTAATATTGTAACTGTGTGTGCGCCTGTGTGTCCTTCACATACCTTGGGAAGGTTGTCTTTGTACTGGCACTGCTTGAAGGCGTCGCCGTAGAAATCTGCTGCCTGATTGGCTAGCTTTGCGATGACAGCATCTTTCATCTTATCTATTGGGGGAACGAGTCACTTTTAAGAGCAAGTCTTGAACAAAATACACTCAACATAAAAGAAAGTTGTGTTCTGATCAGACCATCTGTTGTTTGCAGTCTCCTGTGCATTACATTCATTTCACAACAGTGTTTCTACATGACCCTGATGAAATTGCCCAACTAATTAACAACAAAAACAACCACTGGCAGAAAAAATAGGTCTAATTTTTTTTTGTTTTTAAATAGGAGCTTAATATGTAAACTTAAAAACTCTAATAAGCAACTCTGAAGACAGAACTGGGACACAGGCTGTGTGCAACCCTGATTAAAACTCCTGAATGCCATCGCTAGAAGTTAATCTGAGGCAAAAGAAATGTGCAGGACTTAATAATTAAAGATGGTGCTTCCTTTATATCTGGGTAGATTTGTGATACCAGTGCCCGTAAACTACTTAGACAGATTACTGAGCAAAACACGTGAAGTAAGTGAAGATGAACTGTATGTTTGGACCGTTGACGTGTCAGTCCTTTGGTACCTGAGGTGGCTTTGAGGAAGAAGACCTCCTGGGCCTGGGCCAGCATGATGATGCTCAGGGTGCCCACAGTCTCTGGGGAGATGTCCATGGTGGGCTCCCTGTTCAGCGCTGACAGCACTGTGTCCTTAATGTGGCCAAACGCTCCGCTGGCCAGCTGGATGGTGAGACAGAAACAGATGAGACACTGCTGCCAAGACCGACATAATTCACATAAACTGATTTTTTTTTAAAACTTTATACTAAAACATAAACATGAGAGGAAATGATCTCGCATTGCAACTTGCATGTTGCACATTTGGTGAAATGGACCCCAAGTGTGCATGACTTCAGAGATAGCAACAAATGACTTGTTGAGGTGAAGCATGCATTTCACTGTATATCAATTCCAATATTTACTGACAATTAGCATAACATGAATGCTGATGCATTTGATTTGTCTTTACATGCACGGAGGGAATCTAGTTTTTATTGTTTGTTTATGTCACGCACGCCGTATCAAGTCTGAGAAGCACTGAATGAGTGGTATTGGTTTTCCTTTTGATAATAGATTCAGGGAATACATATAATACAAAATAATGATTAAACACTGTGGTGTAAACAATAATGAAAAAAAAGCACATTAGTATCAGTTACCACACCAATGCACATATATGCTTATAAAATACATAAAAAGTCGACAAAATAACCCTAAACAATATTGGAAATGTGAACAGACTCAGAGGCTTCCAGCTGACATATGAACCACGAAGTTCATCTGCATATATCTGACAAAACAGTATGTAAAAGTTGTAATTTCAATCATTTTTACTAGGTTTTCTAAAATCAAGTTGTATGTGTTACTATGTAGTCGCGCACACCCACCTGATAGTATCTGGCTGCAGACTTCAGTCCCTCATCGTTGTCCAGGTTCTGCTCGGAGGCGATCTGACTGGCCAGTGCTGCTGCGTTGAACAACACACACGTCTTCTCGTAGCCCAAACTGGCCAAAGCTGCAATACATAAAAACAGACAGCAGTGTAAAACACCCTTTGTCTTGAGGGCTACAGAATAACACACTTTGATTGCATTCTGGCAAGTTTCCACTGAATCTGTGACAATAAGACGGATTTTAATTTCTGTCCCACAGCTAGAAAGTAACGGCAGATTACACAGAGGACAAAGTGACATCTATCTTTCATTTCTTGGATACCGTGTCAGATATTGACAGTAATTATTGTGTGGGGTGGGAATTTTTTCCAACCAACACTTTTGCTTCTTTCTACATTTTTCTCGCCCAAAGTAAACTGGAAAGAATCCCACAGTCTTGAGCTCCCACAAATCACCAGAGGACAAAAGATTAAAGCGTGAACAGAATAAATGTGAAGACTGAAATCAACAAACGGCAGCCTTAAGAATCAGGTGCTTTTTGCTCTCGTTCTTTGCATCTCACATTTCTGGATTTTTCTGTCAGTCTCTGACCCTGACACACACTTATGTTAAAACACACAAATATGTCTTTAAACCCTGAAAGACACCTCATCAGGCCTGTACCTGGACGCAAAATACAACAGGGACCTATTTAGTGGTGGGAAGCTTAGTCTCTCATTTTGGTGTGTGAGAGACACACAAAGCAGCAGATGGATTAGGAGATAGTGTGACGAATATGTAACCTGAGGGCAAAGTCCTATATTGGCTTTGACTCTTCTTAATATCATGTCCTTCTGCAGCTAACTGCAGATATTCTTCCACCAACACAAATGCTCTTGCTCAGAGGTTGCACTTACCGAGCTTGACTGAGCCACCGAACAGCGATCCTTTATCAAAGGCATCCTTCCATGTGAAGGTTAGGCAGAGCTGTGGAATCAGAGAGATGCTTTGTGTTCAAGCTCTTCTGTTTGGGAACTATGATAAATCCACAATCATGTGTGCTGTCCAATCAGTTACCTGGTTTTCGGAGAAGGGAAACTTGGCCTCAACAGCACATAGTTGGTCGTAGTATCTGTAGAGAGAAAGAGAAGGAGAAGGAGGGATTAAACCGCTGTTTTCTTGTGTGTCTAAACCCCAAAAAACCTTGAATTGTTTTCTTCAGATCATATGTGACCTTTTCATCAAAAAGACACTTGTGTCTTTATTCTGATTATTAAACTTAAGTTTAGTTAAAAGTTAAATTTGAAAAAAGGAAAGGCAGTACAGTATATCATAACTGATAAACTAGGTTTAGGGGTTAGTGATTATAATGACACAACTGCAGATCTGTGGTCTGACCTTTCAGGGACACTTGACAATGACTCATGAAAAACCCACCCACACACCCACCCACACCCACACCCACACCCACACACACACACACACACACACACACACACACACACACACACACACACACACAGTCAGTATCTGCGCCTGTGAACAGTCTATGATTAGGAATGACAACATGCAGCTAGGCCGGCTAGGGAATCCCCTATTCCCAGTTCACCCACTTTGCTTTTCAAGTGCCAGGAAAGAGTGGAACACAAACAAATAATAAACATAAACAACGTATACATAAACAAATAATGCCTTTATTGATTTTTTTATTTTTAATCCTAGTTTTCCATTCAGACACACATTGATGTACACGTGCACAGAGGAAAGCTGAGATGAGGTGTGCCTCCTGGTTAACTTAAGAGAAGAAAATAAAAACATCCTAGCCACAACAATGGTTACCATGGTGACAATAGCTGTGTCTGCGCAGCTTTGAAAAGGATCGGGTCTGTCGCCGTGGATACCTGGCACATGGCTAACAGATGACATGTGCAGAGAGCCAACAACGCTAGCATCGAGTAATGGCGGCCCATTCTACACAGACATGCTAGCTTCCACCTTGTTGCTAAATAGCCAAGACCGTGCATCTACTAACAACACATTTCAAAATATGTAAGATAATTACATTTAAATTATGAGATTGCTAGTTAGATCCCCAGATTAAAACAGTGGGCAAAATCACTTTTTTTGTACAATACAAATATTGATACCTCAACTCAATAGGTCTGACATCAGTTCTCTCTTTCTCCCAAATTTAGGATATTTATGGGGATAATTTTCATGTAAGGTAGCATGACTTCAGAGATAGCAATGCCACTTCAAACAGGGGCCAAACATCCATTGTATTGGATCGGTGCATCTCTAACAAACTGACATAGTGATGATCAACAACCAGATATTCTTGGCATCACAGGTAGTAAAGCATTACAAAGTCACATGAGTGAAAACAACCTGCTGTGCTAAAGGTAAGTAAATGTTCTACATTACTCCAGTTTAGCTGCACTCCACTTATTGACTATTAATACTCAGCACACTGAGCTGGTACGCTCTTTAATATCCAAAGAGCCTAATCTTGGCACCCGCTGGTGGACAAATCCACTTTGCACTGCAGCTAGAAAGTAGCTCAAAGTAAAGAAAAATGTAAGACCTGCAGCCTGCCTGATGTGCATGCCTGGCTACTCGCGTAATACCCTGAAAAAAACCTGGGCATTAAATAACTTATGAGTCATGGAGAAGACTGAAATTAGAGAGGACAAAGGCTGAATCTATATGTCACCTAGGAATTAATATGAAGTCACAACAATGGTAAGGTTTTCAAACTTGATATTAACCATAATGAGCAGATTAACTCATTCAAAACTTATGTGGCCTCCTCTATTAGGGCTCAGTCATTAAACAATTGTGTGTGAATAAGTAGAAAGCAACACAGCAGTCAACAACAGTCAGGCGGGGTTTTATGGAGAATGGGACACAGAGGAACTTTGTTTAACAAATATAAATCCTATTTCCGTAATAGTTCCTCTATTCAAAGTGGCACTTTGAGACTCTTTTTCGCTTTACGTTGTGAGTATGTTTGTTTTACATCGACAGCTGGTGAATTTTAGCAAAGGTTTTATATATATATTTCTATTTTATGTTTTAAGCATATTATTATTTTATTATCAGACTGTGTGTGTTCTGTGTTTCATCTTGGGGACAATAAAGTTAAGTTGAACGTTGAAGCTAATTTTATTGCCAGGTTGTAGTCATGTCGATGAATAAGCAATAGCTAAAGATAATAGCTCGGCTTACATTGGTAATTTCGTTTTATAAGTATCTGACAGTACAGTTAAACAAGTTGACACGTCAAGTATGTCTTGGCATCTGAATGACACTAGGCATGAATAACATATGAGTCAGTTATTATATGGAGAAATACCTCCTAGCATATTAGCTTGACTAACTTTAGCTCCCGGGCTAGCAACTAAAAGCTAACACATTTGGGTGCGGCAATGGCTAGGCTAACTTACCGCCACAGGTAAGAAGGTTGCTCTGAATGTTAGTAACATGGCAGTTAGTCCAGGTATGTTATAAAACGAAGACCTTCTACCTGAGCAGGATCTCCAGAGAGCTCTCATGTTTGTCCAGCGGCCTTCCCAGCGCGTTCTTTCGGAGCTTGTTTAACTCCTCCACGGCGCGGATATACTCTCCCTGCTCCTCGCCCGCTGGGTAAGTGGCTGTTACAAATTTCGACAGCGGTTTCACCAGATCCACTTCAGAAGATTTTTTTAACGGGACTGAAATAAACGTTGCCATTTCGTCCCGTAAAAGCGATATATTGAATCAGAAAAACAGAGACGTTTACCGACCAACGAACACAAACAACAGCAAGCGATTCACTTCCTGGATTCTGACAGGGAACGTCAAATTACGTCATCGGGCACGGAGAGGCTCACCGCGCAGGCGCAGTATCGTTTTAATGGGAAATGACTAGCCTGAAAGAAAATTTGCTTTATTTGCTCATAGCCAGTCTTTTATTTCCACGACGACTGCATACCATGACCAGAGTAACCTATTAAGAGACCCAAGGGCAAAAATGAACTGATGTGCCCCTATATACCCTCTGTTCCTACCCATCTTTGTGTACTATTTACAGTATTCCTATGAATGAACATCTACTGCCCTGGTTTGCTGTTAGGTAATCTGATGACAGTCGAATGACAGTAAAGGGTATCTTTTAGTGTCCATCAGTGTCAAAAAAAAAAAACACGTTAAATCTACTTTGGTTCAATATTGTAAGGCAATAAAACATGAAAACGTCCAAGGGAATGAAAGTATGGGATTTGCTGTTTGCCGATTCAGACCAAAGCAACAACAGCCCTACTTAATATTGCCTGAATTTATTTCTAAACAAAGAAAAAAAAAACAATTAATCAAATTCAGAAATCTAAAACAAACCAGCTGCTACACAGTGAGCCTGGGGCTTTGGGGAGCCTGGAGTCAAAGAGGAGTTATTTAGCTAATTGGATTAACATCCAATATGCACGATTTAAGCACAATATATGCACACTGAAAGTAGTCATAACTATTAAACCAGATTTTAAAAAAGCTATAATGCAAAAACAAACAGGTGACGGGAATATAACAGCACTTAAATGACAAATTGTTTATATAAGTATAGCATATTCTAAAATATCATAGTGAAATGATATTGCTAGTCTGATGGTATTGCTAGTTTGAATGTATTGTATTTGATAATGTAC